>VDFB02320113.1:0-87583 GCA_007258455.2 Sequoia sempervirens | reverse complement strand
GACTCACATAAAAATATTATGTGAATGTGCCAAAACACAACAAACAAGAAAATGAGAAAGAAACAACAAAGCACAATGGGAAAAGAAGGGAAAAGAAACCCTACCTCAAAATGCTCACAAGGAAAGACCAAAACTTGATGAAGATTCAGGGATCGACATGCCCCTGCAATCAAATCGCCTCTCATGAAGTTCTCCAAGCTTTGTTTCACTTAAACAACTTGGATAATAAAGATAATGAGCTAGTTAAACACAATTAATATTTTAAAACTACTTCGTGCATGTAAGGAGGCTGCAATTAATGACATAAATGTGGTAGGTTGGAGGTGGAACAATCAACACCAATGAACCATTAACTCGATTGAACACTAAAAGCAAGGCGGATGCGAACCCAGATTTGGAACAGGACAAGAAATTTTTTGACAAGTTTCTTATTGAACTCTGAACCCGACTCTAGTCCCGCGACAAAAACAAAAAACAAAAGGAAACGGGGGTGGGAATGGGACCAAAACTAGGAGTGGAACTTTTACAAAGTTCTAGGTTTGGGTCTGATTTCGGTTCCACTCCTAACAAAGGAACAAGAAAGGAAACAAGTACAACAAATACGATGGGAAGCGGGACCGGAGAAAAAACCGAACCCGGTCCAAACACTGACGGAAACAACAACACAAAGCAAACAAGTGGAGTAAGAATCAAGGCGGGAACAAAATCAAGAATTTTACAAAGTTCCAAGTTCGCTTCCAACTCCGGTTTCATTTCCGCTCAAGCAAGACAAAACATAAGGAAAACAAAAAACAACCCAAGGGAGAAACTAATGCATGAGTGCAAGACACACCAACAAACAACGAAAAGAACATAGAAAGAGGGAGGACCCGGAATCGGGATCGAATCTAGACTTGGAACCAAAAACAAAATTTCAAGTCCACTTTCCATCCCGATTCCGCTTCTAGAAGTCAAAAATTAAACAAGGACTTAGGAGCAAAAACAAACAACTCCTAAGACCCAAACAAAACCAAAGGACAAAACAAAAAAAAGGGGGACAAATTTTGTTCCAAAATAAAATGGGGTGGTTATGCAAGGCATAGCAGTATGTTTGTATGTATGTATGTATATCCTTATCCTATGATCACTCAAATGTAAGATTGAATGAAGCAAGTTAGGATGATGTTATTTATGGGCCTCCCATGCTAAGTATGCCACTCTGAGGATGGAATAGTCTTGGTTGAATGTTCTTGCCGCTTGGGGCCAAGAGGTGGGTAGTCTTGGTTGGACGCTCATGCTCTTGGGCTTAGATGGGTTGACTAGCTTATAGGCAACCCCTTTTCAAGGCTCCCCTATCAAGCCAAACTATGATTGATTGTTAGGATGGATTGAAGGAGTCTCAATCATAATGAGGATGGATAGGACATGGATAGGAAAAGCAGATACAAGTGTATCCACTAAGCAAGCCACTCCAAGGGTGGAATAGTCTTGGTTGGATGTTCCTGCCACTTGGGGCCAAAGGGTGGGTAGTCTTGGTCAGACGCTCGTGCTCTTGGGTTTAGATGGATAGCTTCAGGTGGACTTGTCATGCTTATCATCCAAGTCTTGTTATTATTAAAAATTCCACTATGCATGATGGATATTAGTAGCCTAGGTAGTCTTGAAGTAATTATGTACTCTTTGTATAGCTTAAATAGATAAGGCATTTATTATGTTTTGATCACATGAATTATATTTTCAATTTAATCTAACATGATTGCAGGACCTAAAACCAAGATTTATCTTGTTGAAGCATTTAGTTGATAAGCTGTAACCCTAACTACATCAAATTTGTGTCTAGGGAAAAATTTAGGGAAATCCCAAAATGGGGACATTACACTCCATCCTTTGGAGGTTTTGACACCTTTAGCAAAATTAAATTCTATCTCTCCTCAAGGAAATACATGTTGAGTAACTTCATGTATGATAATATACCTTGCATCATACTAAATTGATAATTAATGGTCTTAGACTTAATAAAAGCAAGATTCATAGTGGTATCTGAGAACTGAGGGCATGTCTACATTCTTGAGGCTAGGAGGATCTCTCCTATCCTCTTCACCTATATGAGTCTCAACGAACTAAGGGTCTACAAGCTTGGCCAAACATGACATGATAGCTCACTCTTGAGGTACAACTTTCACTCTCCTCTCTTTATATATCTTACAATAAAACATGGTTAAGGTTAACTTTGAGGTGATGAAATCCCCAAGCAATCCCCTAATAATAATGAAGATTGATGGTAGTGCTTTTGATCCATAGATTCGCATGAAGTGCAAAGGGAGAGCATACACAACTAGTACAACCTTGGATGAACAATAAAGAAAATAAAGTTTATTAAAGTTGCTTTTGATCTCAAGGCTCATATGTAACGCAAGGAGAGAGCATATAGACCTAAATTCTACACAAACATAACATACATGTTCATTTTTAAAACCTAGCCAAAGTGTGTAACTAGGCTAAAAAAATGTGCAACTTTTCCCTGCACCAAACTATGTTGGTAGTATCATCTTTAAATTATTCTCTCAGCGATTGTCAATTTGCACCACTTGATTAGTTTCTAAAATTGAACAAATGTTAGGTAAAATCTAAATTGAGGTGGCAAAATCAACAGTGCAATAGTATATTTCAAATGCGACAAAGTAAACTTTAGATGCATAGAAATACCTTCAAAAATGTTGGTTACCATTCAAATGTGCGTTTTTGTTATCAAAAGAATCATTCTATTTATCAAATGCATTAATTTATGTCTTAGATGTGCCACTACATATTACATGCAGTACTCTACTCATGTTCCTACAATTGAAATTTACAAATAAAATTTTGAAAATTGAAACCCTACAGTAATTATTAGTTTTAGAAAAATAGGGATTAACAACAAATTTGTCAAAGGTCAAAATCAACAAGTAATAAAAATCTAGAATCTTCTAGAATTATTAAAGTCCTGCAAACTAAATCATAGGTGTCAATTTGTATATCAAATACCCTGATCTATGTATTAATAGTGCAACTTTGTCTCAAATACGCCAAAATATATATAATAAGTGCCAAACCTATATTGAAAGTGCAACTGCATGTCTCAAAAGCGTCATTTTTCAAATCAAAAGTGTTGTTTTGTGTCAAAAATGTCAATGGACATATTTGTAATCCTAACAACATAACTAAAGGTAACTGTTAAATTCAGGGACATGGATCACATTGGGCGTGCCAAAATATGAAGTCTAATTCATGTTATCGAATCTAAAAAATAAGGAAATACTAATAAAATATCCCATTCAATAACAAAATGACCACATCAATGCAAGTGTGTACAAAACATAAAAGTAAATCAAATTGAACTATTTTACCTCCACAAACATGCCTAACCTTACTATATTTTGTATGTTATAAAATATTATAAATGATAATACACATAAATTGCTCTTATCTTAGCATAGCCTTGATAGTAAAATGGATGTAAAGATGACTTATTTTTTTAAATCTGTGAAAATATTGAATGACTAAATGATGAATGTTTTATAGCTTTCATTGATATATGTTTGTTAGTGTAGGATGATTTAAGAGATCAATGGATGAGATTGGTTGAGAGATCATGATGAATGTGCAAGTGACATGTGTCATGATGAGAGACTAATATTTGGAGTTAAGTGGTTGCATGAAAGAGATGGTTGAATGCATGGATGAATAAAATGGGAGTGAGTGAGAGTGAATTAATTAAATTTAGGAGATAAAAGACTATAAATAAAGTTAAATAGATAAAATTATTTAGTTCATATGCATGGGATGGAGATATATTTAAGAAATAAATAAAATATTGATTTGATTTATTTTTAGAAGAATTTACTTGATAGAAAATTTAAAAATAAATAAAATAATTTAGTTAATTTTTTAAAAAATATTAGCTAATTAAATAAGATGGATGAGAGGAATACATAAGTTAACTAAATAATTAAAAAATATTTAAACAATGTGAATAAAATAATTTAAGAATTTAATTAAATAATTAAAAATTATTTAATTTGTGTAGATGAAAAAATTGAAGAAATAATTAAAAACTATTTAATTATAGTGGTTGGAAGAAAACGATAAATTAATTAGATAATTAAAAATTATACAATTAACATGCATAAGAGGAAATGATAAATTAAAAATGATTAAAAATTAGTTAATTAATGTTGGTGAGGAAAAATGATGAAATAATTAAATAATTAAAAAATATATTTAATTAAAAAAAAATGTGTTAGCTTGGTTAAATAATTATTTAATTAATAGTGATGAATAGATTGATGACAAAAAGATGATGATGGTTTAGACGAAATACATTAGTAGTTTTAGGTGTCTACACTTTCAATCACTGATATCCTAGAATGGACAAGGTGAGAGCATATGGTGGCTAGAATTATATAAAAAAAATATAAGTCTTATCAACTAAGTCATCCAAACTCTGTTGCAATATTAAACAAGATTTGATGGTTATGCCCTCTATTTTATAAAATCAATTATAATAAAAAAACCTAGCAAAGAACTTCTCATATATAATAATAAAATAAACTACTAAAATATCTTATATGATTAGAAAATAGTAAAATATATCATCAAGTTATTGTCGTTAAATATTAACACCATGACGCCCCGTACTTCTGTGTTTAATTTATTTTTTTAGTTTTACCTATTTTTCTTAGCTCTGGTTGTCTCTCTCGCATGTGTGGCTAGTCACCTCAGTTACTCGCCCTACGTATAAGTTGGGTCTCAGCCCTCCTGAGAATTTATGGACAGGGATACAAATCCCCCCACCCAATAGGTAAATTGTGATGGCTTGTCTTCCCAGGGAAAATCCTTCAAAGAAGCGGTTGTCAGCGGAAAGGTGGTTATACCAGAAGGTGTTGGATTTTTTGTTGTGATTGAGAAATATGAGGTGGGTGGTAATGGCGGAGGAGAAGGTAAGCCCTTTGACACCCCTGGGTTCGCTAAACTCTCTCCAAATTCTGAAATGAAAACAATTATTAAAAGTAAAAAATATAGACTTAAAGATGTGGCTATTTTCTTTGTTGTTGTAGACATTAATAAAACTTCGGTAAGGAAATACATGGGTGCCTAGTGTTCAAATTTTTGGCTTTCTAAATTTGGTATTCATATTAGCTATTTTAGAATGCTCTAGCGAGGGATCTTTGTTGTTTTCTTTAAAAACCATGAAATGTAGGGAAAAGCCCTCACCAAGTCATATTGGAATGTTGGCAGGTGTGTCTTTCGTGCTCTGGCTTGGTCTCCTATGGCTATTGTGGAAGAAGTTATCACTCTCTCCTGCCCAAGATGGGTAGTGGTTAAAAATGTACCTCCAAACTTCTAGAAATTGGTACCTACTCTTCTTGCTCCTTTCAGAAGCATAATATGGGTGGATGGGGCCAAATCCTCCCTCTCGCACCTGGATGCCAGAGCCCTTGTGTCCTTAAACCCAGGGGTCGGATTCCCACCCAAAATCATTATTGATGATGAAGAAAGACTCATTTGTTGTCCTATGGAAGTTTTGGGTAGCATAAACGCCTACTACTTGCATTGTAAAGAAGGACACATTAGAAAAAAATTATCCTCTGATCAAGAAAAATAGTGGGAAAAATAATGGCAACCCCAAGGGTCGTCGTGTGCCTAACCATGGACCAAAACTTGACCCAACGCAAGCCAGTGTGGAGGAAATGATGAACCCTAATAGTGGCTCTATCTCCTCGGGCTTTCCTGATCTTGGTGCTAAGCCTCAAACCCCCGACCATAATACTGGTGTTTCCCCTCTTGTACCTCTAAACCTTAGCCTTTACTCAAGGGAACTCCCCACCAATAACAGATTCAACGCTTTGGTCGAAGAGGAGGGTGAGTTCAATGAAATTCTTGCATCATTTGCTCCCACTAATGGCCCTACTCCCTCGTTCAACTGGAATAGTGCTCAAATTGAAAAGTTGAATGCACAACAAATTTCCATGCACATGCTAAGGAAAAGAATTAAAGAAAACCATCTCTCAAGTGATCCCTCTAACATGAAAAATTCTAATCAAACCTATATGATGCAAATTAAAAAAATAGATGGTAAAACAAGGCTTGAAAAATGGGTGTGGTTGATGCCCAAATTGGTGCTAATTTGGTTGGGTCCCCAAGGGATGTGGGCATGTTAGAGTTATCATACATTAGCTAATAATTAATTAATCTTTAATTGATTATTATTCTAATTTATTCTCATGCACTTCAGCTAAATTTAGGAGTTATTTATTCAATTAACTGAAGTGGGCTATTATTAGATCATTTTGTCTCATCTCATGTGACATTGACACTTGTCATGATCTGATCCCTTTCTCATTTAGGATTTTTCTCTTATAATCACTCAACCCTCATTATAATTATATCTTGAGCTTTCATATCTTTTTGAGAGTCTCTTGCTTCAGTAGCTTTTTCTTAATGAGGAATATTGCATATATTGTTTGTAGATCTCTTGTATGGAAGGTGTATTTGTTTATTGTTTGATCATGTGGCTTGTGGTTTTGTGCTTGTTTCATAATTCTAATAGGGAAGCCTAGCTTCCCCACCTTGGTTGCGGCGGTAACATAATCAGATCTATGTGTTGCAGATGGTGGGGCTCTCCAGGAAAAATTGTTGGTGGAGAATGGTTCAATGGCACCCTAGTCCTCCTTGGAATCCAGTCAAATGGGCATCATAAATCTTGGGTGCCAATCAGAACTTGGTATTATCCATGACAGGCATAAAACAATTTGCACCCAAGATAATAATGCTAATCATATCTAGATAGATCCTAACCAACTTGCTCCCAATATGGATGATAGAATTGAACCACCATCTCTTAAATTGGATTCTAAACTTATGCCAATATCCACACCCCATGTGACTTATGAGTCAACTGATGATACTAGGGCCAGGAAGGTCAAGGAAATATGGCAATCGGGCCTCTAGTAACTCAAACCTGCAACTGGTTAAAAACAAAAGGAAAAATACTAGTATGATAATTCAATCCCCCACACACAAGAGATAGACCAAAGGTGGAGGATAGATGGCCCAAATTCTTTGAGCACTTCAAGAGCATCTAAGATGACACCCCCATGACAAGTGAATATGAATCTTAATTTGATTTCTTAGAATGTTTGGGGGTTGGAATCCCCAGGCAGGAAATACATTGTCAGAAGATTTTTAAATCTTGAGCCTAAGAAGGATGTCATTTTCCTACAAGAAACAAAGGCAAGTAGTTTCACTTTGGAAGTCAATCTCAATTTTTTCTGGAAAGAATCTTTTCAATTTTCCACAAAGCATGAGAGGGGAAGAGGAGGAACAACTATCCTCATCTCTAACAGATGGAAACAATTTATAACTAGAAATGGAATCTCTCCTTGTAATAGAGTGGTCTAGGTTATCCTGGAAAAAGAGGGGGAATGTATGGGTTCGGCTCAGTATATTCCCCTAATGACCATAGGGAAAGGGAATAATTGTGGCAATGGATGGTGTCCCTACTACCCAAAGTCCCTTGGGTGCTTGGGGGAAATTTAAATATGGTGGAGTATCTTGAGGACAAATGGGGAGATGTGGATATGACTTGGAAAGGGGCCGAGAGGCACTTTTGGCAAAGATTGAAGCATAAACTAGGTCTGGAAGACCCTTTGGAAAAAGGCTAAAAATATTATAAATGGGTATGGTTTACTTGGTGCAATGCACAACAAGGAAGAATCATGATGTATTGTTGGCTTGATTGATTTTATGCTAACAAGAATGCCCTAAACTTCATTCCAGACAAGTCTTGGAAAAAGTTCAGTGTGTACCCCTATACCCTTTTAGATCATCACCCCATCAAAGCTAAAGTGTCCACCATCCAAAATAGAATTAATGAGGCCCCGAAGAATCCTAAGTTCATTCTTAATGCTCAACTCTTGTAAGATGATGACTATAAGGATGGCATAGCCTCCATCAGAGAGATCAACAATTGGTTATTAAAAGATGAAAGCGCCATTGCAAGATGGGATCAAAATGTGGAAACTTGGAAAAAGCTACTTCAAACCATTGTGAAGAAAAATTCTAAGGACTCTAGACGAACAAAAAATGAACTTCAAGAATGGTTGGTTGAGGTTGAAACAGTCAGGCCAACCCCAGTGTGGCCATGATCATATGAAACTAAAGTGAGTCTTGGAGTTTCGGGTGACCTGGCTCAAATGTCTCAAAGATCAAGCCAAGCAATTAGCTAGGACCAAGGTAATTCTTCTATTAGGAAGATTTCAGTAGATTTAGGAGAATTTGGGAGGAATGGGAAGTTACTATTTAAGCTCGGGGAGAGATTGTGAATCACTTTCAAAAGCACTTTACGAGAAGTTATTCTGTGAGAACACAGGCAATAAGGTAGCCGGAGAGTATATAAAATCTCTCATTCTAAAAATGATCAGGAAGATGCCTCGAGCCATGGTGGTACCAGCAAGATACTGGAAAATGTGGAAGCCATCTATACATGATGAGCCAAATCTGGTGGGATGGACTCTCAGTGGAATTATATAAAACCTTTAGTGACTGGATAAGTGATGATTTTCTTTAAGTCTATCAAGAGGCTCTGGAAAGTGACTCCTTGGGAAAAAAACATAAACAAAGGCATTATAAAATTGCTTCCAAAAGGGGGAGACAAGACTCTAATAAATAACTGGATACCCATAACTCTTCTTAATGTCTCTTACAAAATCCTAGCAAAAATTCGTTCCTTAAGATTGGTGGATATCCTCCCTAAGTTCATAAATAGTACTCAAACTAGATTCATAAAAGGGAGATACATCTTGGAGAACCTAGTACAGTTGGAGGCCATAGAATAGTCAAGAAATCAACAATATTTTAACCTTATTATATTTTAGAAAAGAGTCTATGGCCAATTGGTAGCACTTTTCTAAAGGGTAATGTTGGAAACATTTGGTTTTAGATCTTTGTATTACCCCAGTTGACTTTACTTAAAGATGTAGTAGCCCAAGTTAGGTATTATTAGGAATACTACAGAATCCTCTTGGTAGTCAACCAGACAAAGAACTCCTCTTTGTGACATGGTACACACCACCCTTTTAATGGGTGTCAATCCTCCATTTACAAAAATTCAAGGGGTGCCTCCGGACCCTGAACCCCATAGCCAGTTGGTTCGCGGATGACATGCCATCTTCCTTGGAAAATGATTGTGGAAAAAATTAGTTTTGACATGGGGCAAAAAATATTTATAAATCCATTCATTGGTTGGATAGGAAGTCCCCAGTTGGCTCAAATTGATTTGGTAGGGTGAAACATCGTTGGTGGATATCTCAAGTTGGTTTCCATCGATTAGCTTTTAAAGAAATGGATATGGATAATTGCTAAGGTGAGGAAAAATGGAAATAAATAGACAATACTTTCCTTGCAGAGCTCAGTTTTGGTCATCTAAATACTGATTATATATTTGCATGATATGGTTTCTTATCAAATTATTAAGTAGATAGGTCAAAAACAAATCTTTGCGTCAAATGATGAAAAAGGCTGTGATCAGTGGGAGGTGTGTGATCTGGAAATGGATGGGGGTCTTAACAAGACCTAGAACTGAGCCATATAAATGGTTCCGGATCCATAGTGAGTGAGGGAACATGGAAGTTGAGTGAGGAATAATATCCTTTTAGCCTCTAAATGGAAAAATCATGGAAAAAGCTACCCATGATATTCTGCAGACAGCTCATGCTTCTAGCTAGCTCACTTTGGTTTCAAAGTCTGTGGGCTTGGGAGATGATTCTCTGGCATGAGATTAGATTCAAGAAATTTGTAACATTCAGGACAATAATAACCTAAAGTGCCAATCCTAATACTCCCTATGGTGGAACCTTGAGCATAACAACAAACCTCTTGCTCTCTTGCAGGGGTGTTCCGCCAAAAAGTGGAGCTAGGTTGGCATCCAAACCTTCCATAATATTCTTGAAAATGGTCAATTAAAATCCCTAGACAAGTTGATGCTAGAACCTATAATATAATTGTTGATGCTTGCAAAAATGCCTCCTTTCCTTTAGTTTTTGTTGAAAATTGTGATATTGATGTTGATCTGATCTAGAATGATGGTATTCCTTTGACTGAAATTAAAGCTAAGAGTATGTATAAGGAATTAATGAAAGATGTTTCAATTAAAGAACATGTAAATGTTTGTTGGGGTTTGAATGTTGATGATTCTAAATGGAAAAATGTCATTTCTTCTATCTAGATAAATTTAAAAGAGCCTAAAAAGTCTTGCTTTAGATGGCAATTATTGTTGCAAAAAATTCCATTCAAACTTAACCATGTTGACTTGGACATATGCAACATTTGCAGGACCCCTAAGCCACTTTTACACATATTTTTGATTGTTTCTTTGCCAAAGAGGTTTGTGTTGTACCCAAAATAATTTTTTTTGCTTCATTAAGGCATTTTGATAAAAATGGTCAAAATCTTGTAAATTATCATCAAAAGTCAACAAAGGTCAAAGTCTCTGAGTATGGAAATTTTCTATTCTTAATAATCTCTGAGAGAAAAATAGATCATGGGATTGTTTTGGGTTTATTGTTCAGATGATATTGGCAAAATTTTGAAAAATTTGAAATTAGGGTTTCAGGCCCCTAGTTTTAGAAAAATTCTAAAAATAGGATCTTCCCAGAAATGGCTCAAAATGATTTTGATAGGTTAATCTTTCATCACGATCACATTGGTTTAGTCCAAATCATAAAAAAGTCAGTTTTACTCTGGTGGGTTTATTTCACTTTTTCAGGAGAAAAGTTAGGACCTCTGAGGTCCATAATGGAGGATGGCCAGTACCAGGTGGTAGAATCTAAGCTTCAAATGCTCCATAGAAGAATCTATGGTGAAAGATGATTTAAACATGGTGAACGGTGGAGGGGAATTTCAAAAAATTGAAATTGCTAAAAAATAAACTAAGTTTGGAAAAAGGACACCTTGTCACAAGGGAGATACCTTGGTAGCCAATGCCTTAGTCAAATTTTCAAATGTCCATGCACACAAAATGGTGAAAACAATCACAACTGTGAACATGGTCACATCGTCAACAACACAGTCAGTGAGACAGTGAACGTGATGCATGAAGAGGTGAAAATATTCAAAGAGTTGCTAACACTGTAGAAAAAAGTGCCCCTATAGGCCAAGGGCACCCATGAATTCAAAGGCTCAAAGACAGTTGTTAGAATTTGCAATGTTAGGGGTCTTCTTCAAAATTCTGTAGGATTCCTAATGAATCCATCAGCTCATTAACCAGATTCATTAAACACCAACAAATGAAGATCAAATGGAGATGCTAAAACTCAGAAAATAGCTAAGTCAAGTATAAAAAGCACCCTGCAAGAAAAAGGCACCCAACTATTTGAAGCATCAAATGTTGTTTTTAGGCTTCATGAATTCTAAGAAGCTCTCCTCAGTTATGATCAGGCTTTGTGACAAGTTCGTTAGTAGATTCATCAGAACAGCCGAACATCTAGCAATGAAGACCAAATTGGAGCATTTTGTCAAGGGTTACACAGTGAAAATAGTTTCTCAGAAGCTCAAAAGTGCCCCTGCAAGCCAAGGGCGCCTAGGAATTTGAACCTCCTAAAATAGTTTTTAGAGCTTGCGAAACCAGTCATCCTTTTCAAAATTCTTCCAACTTCGTGATGGATTCAACATCCAGTCCACAAGAATCACCAATCACCAACAACTATAGATCGAAGCACGAGAGTTCAAATTGAAGAAATTGAAAATCATCTGAAAATTAGTTAAGTCTGGAAAATGCACCTTATCTCAAGAAGGCGCCTAGAAATTTGAGCCATCAGAACCACTTTTTAGGGTTTGCAACTCCCAAGAACATCTTCTTATATTTGATCACACTTCACAGTGAATCTATCATCCAAGCCTCAAGATTAGTTAGGCATCTGAAATCAAGGGTCAAACAGAGGAAGTCTACTAAGGAAAATTTAAAAAATCTTCAAAAATATTCTAACACTGCCAAAACTTAGATGCCTAATCTCAAGGTGGCACCCAAGTCAACTTGAGTTCACAATTTTTGAAGACTTTCTCTTTCTCAAGACGTCCCAAAATTTGGGGGATTCCTCTAGTTAATAGCCAATCATGCCAGATAACTCCTAAATCATGGTTTTGACACCCTAACTAATGCTTCCACCTCCAAAGCCTATTTATCAAGCATTTGAGCGTCCTTTTTCATTATTTTTACAAGTTAACTCCAAATGCCAAACATATAATTTCATTCTCTATGGAACTTGAAGGATCAAATGACAGGGGTTTTCAATGTTCCTCATAGTTCTGAATTCAGGTTGCATAGAAGGACGTTTTTCCAAAATTCATATCTCCAGGCATCATTTTTCAGAGGCAATAGTTCATAATCTTCATCTTCTAGCATTCTAGGTTCTCTTCTTTTTCAATCTTCTTCAAGTTTGGAAATTTTTCCCATAGCTTCTTCTAATTTTGTCTTAGGTTTTCTTGCATGTTCGAGTAAAATCAATCTTTTCACAGATCTGACCTTCTGGGTTCATTTTGCACAAGATTGGCCACAAAACCCACATGCCATATTTTTCCAGAAAAGTTGCCCTGTTGCCTCCTTTTTTTAGGGTTTATGAAAAAATCATCCTTTTCAGAAAACAGACAAATTGGGTATACTCAGCACATAGGCGCCTACAAAACCCATGTTTCATAATTTTTTCAAGAAAAATTGCCTTGCTACTTCTACCTCTGAGGGGTTCTTGTATGTTCATGAAAAAGTAATTTTTTCAAAAATCTAACATTTTGGGTTCATTCAAAAAGGCATTCTCAACAAAACCCATGTCTCAAAATTTTTCAAAAAAATTGCCTCTCGATGAAGCTATTTTTAGCCTTTCCAGAAAAAGTTGTTCAAGCATAGTTGTGTGCCTAGTCATTCTTCCAAATTTTCAGTATGTAGTTCTCTTAAGTTGAATTCAAGACCAAATCGGTCTTGATTCATGATTTCGTAAGAACACTCAACACTAACTTGCATCAAGTGCATCCAATGGTTGATTTAAACAATTTGACAAGTGTACACACCAGCACACTCCAAAACTTTGAATAATCCGGGTTACTTGAGGTAGCCTCTTTCCCCATCTCGGCACAAAATATCAAATTTGTAATTGCTTGTGTCAACCATTACAACCCCACTTCACGGGAAATTCAATCATTGGATGGGTGAACAATTTACAGCCTCAAGCCAAAGGACATAGAAAGGTGTTTTTCTATTCCACCATGTACAAACAACTTGATTGTGCTAGTTGAAGAATGCAAAAAGGCATTTAACATGCGAAAGGAACAATGTCAAAAAAGGATGGTAGAAAGGTGGCTCAAAGAAAAATGAAACAATTTTTCGAGGAACATTGGACATGGAGAATTCAGGGATGAGTATGCTATCATGATTACTCTACTCAAGTAATGTGTCACAGGTCAAGAAGAAGCACACAAGTTTTAGCCATGGATGTTTTATAGCATGTCTCAACTTGTCAACAAGAAGGAACACTATGACTGGTCTGCTTTGATCAGCAACACTCTTCACAGCCAAATGACAAGATTCTTCAAATCCCACGAATTCATAATGGTTTCATATTTCATATATCAGATAGCATTTCAAGGCTAGTTTAGAGGGTTGAATACCGTTGGAACTCTAGGTGTGCAGTGATTTCATGAGCATTTCTCATAGCTAGAATTTTCACAGTCAGAATGACACTTCAAGTGAGTAAGTGACCTATACCTAATGCACATAGTGAGGGATCTTGACCATGAGTTACATATACACATTTTACTAGAAGCTAGATTGGCAATGACAGATTGGGCCGATTGGTTCATCCAGTTCCCCACATTTTCCTACATTCACATATATGGTTTCTCATGTATTCCAGCTATTCTACCCCATTATCCATTAGATAAGGTGGTATTCATGGAGTTCCTAAGGCAATTGCATGAGGTACACACTTTTATGTGTAATAAACGCAAGTCTGTTGCCAGCTTTCCTTTTGAGATGGGTGTATATAGGTGCAAATCAGCAGTTGATGCCAAGTCAATGAGCAATGAAATGATGAAGCTTAATCTTAAGTTTCTCATAGAAAGGCGCTCATATGACCCTTAGGGTCTTTTGGAAACTCACCTTGGCAGCAATTCTTCACATAAACCTACCATGGAGGATTATTGGTTTAGTTGTGAAGATGAGTTCGAAGTGCGCAGGCTCAATTACAGTAGATCCATTCTTCCACAGATCACTGATTTCTTATCAGAGGATGTGGAAGGTTTATTAGATGATGATGGTGAGGTCATACTTCCCACATTTTTCAGAGATCACATTGACTTGCAGCCACTTCAATCCATTGATTGGTATGCTAAAGAGAGCACCTCCATTGAGGAATGGACAAGCCGAGTTGTGAAGAACAACAAGCTATTATTGGATAGAAAGAAGACGTGGAAGGTAGTTACTCCAATCACAGATCCACCACCGGTTACCACCACACTGCCTTCCACTTCTAAATGGAAACCTAGAGTGAAAGCGATGCTTCATCCTCTAGAGGGTTCAAAGAATAGCAAAATGTCAGGACATTCGAAGGGAAAGATGAAAGTTGCTGATATAAATCAGCAAGAAGGACAAATGGATGCAACCACATATATAGTTGAAGCAGTGCTAGAAGTAGAAGCAGAGCCTCCTATTTCGTCACCACCACAATCATCTCAATTTCACATTGACTTGGATCCTGATTCACCAATTCATGACATCTCCACACCATCTCACTCATTAGGAGTTGATGAAACGGGAACTAATCCTCCCAGTGAAGTTAGTCGAGATTCTTCATCTTGGATTGAAAACATCCTGGGTAGGAAGAGAAGAAAACCTTCTTACCAGTTGTACTTTTTTTAGTTTGACAATGTCTACCAAGACATGTCTGACAAGAAACTCAAGAAGCAAGTTTGCATGGAGAAGAACGCCGACAATGAGGTGATCATTGAGATCATACACCACCATTTGACAAGGATGCCAATGAGGTTGAGGTCGATGATTTCACATTGCTCAAAGCCAACCTTGGGAGAAGTACACAACAAGATGATGTAAGTCTCTTTGAGGTTGCAACGGTTATCTTGAAGGAAATAGTGGTCAGAGATGGTGAAGACAAGGCAACCCTCAAGGCTGAAAATCAACAGTTGGAGTGGTACATCTCCAACCTCCTTCACGGTACTTCACATGTCACTGCCTTGCTCCCACAGATGTTGGAATTACCTACAGAAAAAAAAAATCAACTAATTCAGTTGGTTATTTATGGGAAACACCTAAGAGACTAGGTAGAATATTTAATCACCAGGGGCCGATTCATACTTGCAAAATTGTACTAGTTGAGGTACAATGCCCACAATCTTCACTCAAAAATTTAGGAATCAGAGCAAAGCATGGCAGAAAAGAAAACCATGGATGATATCATCCTTTCTCACTTGAGGATGGCATATGATTCAGTCACTATAGATGAAGACAATGAGAAGCTTTTTACTTGGAGAGAACAACAAATATTTAAGATAAAAACATCTGAAGCAATCTTTGTAGAAATGACTAAATACAGACAAAAGGTGGCAAGTGCTCTCAAGTTCATAAGAACTTTCGTGTCACAAGTCCCTTGCCAATATCAATGAGAGGATGGTGAGTACATTGATCTTGGTGAAGTGCAGATGAAATTTCAAGACCTCATCCACAGTAGTTTCAATGGTGACCCTGTTGACTGCAAGTTGAGTCAAGTCGTAGCCATGTCAATGAAGTTTGATGAAGCAACTGTAAGGAGAAGTGAATTTCAGGATTAGATTGCAGGTGGCGAGGAAATGTTGTGGAGGCATCACATCATTCAGAAGAGTATTAGTGCTCCAGATGATGAGGTAGTTAACAACTTCTTGGAGAATATGATTTCTCAAGTTGATGGCCCATGAACTGCCAGTTGAGGTGTACGATATTCTCCAAGAATAGAAATTTAGATCAACAGTTAACTTGACAAAATTTTCAAGTTAACTGATTGTCCTCTTTTCATGCATGTCTATCCTTGGAGATATTTCTTGTACAGTTGGAGTTAGATTTAGTTTTATATTAATTAACTAAGGTAGTCTTTCCAATTAACTATTAGTTACCTTTGTTTAGACATAGGAATAAATATTGCATATTGGCAAGGACTGATTGTTATCACAAGGAGATCAGGGTTCCCTACTCTTGTATTTGTCTATAAATAAGAGCAACCTTGATCACTGTATTTTAACCATTATTACTATAACAAACTTGTTGAGCCTTAGTGCCTTTAAGCTTTGCTAGTCAATATTTATTCATTTTGTTTAGTGTATTTTGGCTGATCGTATGTTGTATGTTTGTCTTCTTCATACAATTTGCTATCCCAAACATGTAATTATTGTTGGAAACCTTTTTGAGGAAATAAATCTTGTGCCTATATTGCTTTGATCCAAAGTCTTGAGATTTTTTTCGTGGTATTTTTTTTTTATTATCTTTATTTCGATCTACACCTCAAAAGTACAATGAGTTTTTGAGAGAATTTTGAGATCAAGTTTATTGTTTCATGTTTTATTTTTATAATATTTATTTCAGCCTACACCTCAAAAGTACAATGCATCTTTGAGGGAATTTTGAGATCAAGTTTGTCATTTGATGTTTTTCTTTTATAATATTTCTTTCAGCTTTCATACAAGAGTACAATGAGTCTTCAAATGAGTTCTGGAAATAAGTTTGTTTAAGCTTTGTGTTTACCAAAATCATTCCCTATTACTTATAAATTCTCTTGCTTTTAATTTATTGGAGAAGATAGAAGTGTTATAAGTTTAGGCCTAGTTGTAGTTGAAGTTATGAAACTAGAGAAAACCTCAGCTGCAACGCAAAGAGTTTTATAACCTTGTGCTCTCAGTTGAGATAAAAAGATAGGAATTTAATTTACTTTTTCTTTTTAAGCATTATCAGCAAAAGAGGGAGCTTCCCCTCCTAATTTGAAGAGCATTCTAAATGTGCATAGTTGTCTATTTCCAATCTATGCACCAAAGATGTGAATTGAAATGCCAACATTTTTTTGGCACCCACCGTGGGGAACGAGGCATAAAACTTTAAGAAAGCTAAACGCTTTATGACACAAGAATGACCATTTGGTGTCCTACTACTCTAGTCCAACAACCAGGTCTTACTCAAAATATCATTCAGTCAAATTTCATACTAATTGAAGAAGAGAAAACAAAAATCATCAGTAGCCCGAGGAGTTCCATATTTGAGAGGAGAAGATCCTACTTAGTGGAAAAACACAACTACCACTATGGATAAAGAAGAAAAGGCTGATCTTGCAACCAAAAGGCCAGTTTTACCACCTCTCGTGTGGCAATAAACAACCTTGGCTTACCAATTTTATACAAGGAGGAAAACAAATCCTCTCTTTCAAGAAGCAGAAATTGGAGAAGCATCCAATGCAAATCCATTCTTTCAAGAGGTTCCCAAACATTTCCAAGAAGAACTTGAAGAAGAATCCCCAACCCATCCAGAAGCAATGGGTGACAACAACAACAATCACAATGGTGATGGCCACAATGGTAGAAATCAAAGATTTCCACCCCCATTTCCTTCGGGTGTTAACATTGGGCCATTGGCCTTACAAGGACATCATGAACTACCTCAAGGTTCAAGAAAACATTTCCCTTAATTTCAAGGTGATGGGGCTCAACACCCCGATGAGCGTATCTTTGTATACACATTGTCTTGCTCTGCTTTGCATGTACCACATGAGGATATCACCATACATCTCTTTGTAGAGACTCTTGAGGAAAATGCTACCAATTGGTTTCATTATCTGGAATCAAGCATCATTACAAGCTGAGCAGTCATGAGCAAGGAGTTCTTGGAAAGATTCAAGCTTGTAGAAGATAGCCATCGACTATTTTCTCAACTCTTCAATTCAAAATTTGAATTGAACGAGCCCATGAGAGAACTCATGGAAAGGTTTAACCACTTGGTCTCATGTATTTCTTATATGCTCAATCCATCACCAAAGATTTTGCTGAGCTGCTTCATCAATGCTCGTCCATCAGAAATAGCCATTTTCTTAAAATCAGCTCATGAAAAAAATTACCAACTGCATAAGAAAGAGCTATTGAGATCAAGGATAACATGATCACATCCAGGAAGATGAATACTGATGCTATTAGTCCTCTTGTTTAAGCTTCTACAAATCCATTGTTACAAAAGGTAGCCAATGAGGTGACTATCCTTAAAAGATAGTTTCCTAATCAAGGGTAGCTTGCACTGCCCACAACACCACAATATACACCTTAGTAGCCATACCAACCAAAGAGGAACAAATTTTAACCTTTCAATAACTACAAGCCATGATTTCCAACACCTCCACCAGACAATCAATTAAGGCTAAGAAATCTATTGTGTTTTACTCCTTCCATGAGACAGACGCACACACTGGTTCTATGTGTCCTGAGAATTTCAGAATGAATCAGATCATGGGATACACTAAAGTTGCACCAAGTTTGAGTTTTGTACCTTCACCAAGTTCAAATGTTGTCTTACCACAAATGGACAACTTTGATGGCGACTCCACAATAGGATACTTTGATAGTGAACCCATAAATCAAGAATAAGAAGCATACCATCAGTATTCTCTCGCTGTAAATCACGATAATTTTTCAACACCTGTGTTCAAACATGCTCAACACTGCAAGGCACATAAAGAAGAATAGGATAGATAGAAATCGAAAGAAAATTATAAAGAAGTTCCTTCCACTTCTAATCCTAAGCCTTCACACGAGAATCCTAAAGTAGTTGCTCAAGATTCATCTTCAACAATCTTTGACATGTGGATTCCATGATGAAGATGAAGGTACAAATCTCTCAACTGGAATATCTTTAGGACCATCC
This sequence comes from Sequoia sempervirens, assembly GCA_007258455.2. NCBI lineage: Eukaryota > Viridiplantae > Streptophyta > Pinopsida > Cupressales > Cupressaceae > Sequoia > Sequoia sempervirens. The sequence goes on along the minus strand of VDFB02320113.1, from coordinate 68,637 downwards.
AGTACAGCTGGATCAGATTCTCAAGGTTGTAAATAAGTACGCTAGCATTTAGCCCATGTTGCTCAAAGCATATGTACCAGTGGAAGAAAATCCAAAGCCCTTTTATATATCTTTATATATAGGGGGGTTTAAACTCAACACTTTTATCATAGACTCAGGAGCTTCTGACAATGTCATTCCCTCACAAGTAATGAATGCATTGGGACTTTCATGCACTAAGACTCATGACAAGTTTTATTCACTTGAATCTAAGTCAGTGTCGTTGGTCATCCAATTACAGGATGCACAAGTAAGGCTGGCATCTTGTCCAGAGAAGAAATTTAGGATGACCATCCTAGTGGTTGATATTCCAACCAGCTATGAGATGTTACTAAGTAGAAGTTTCTGCAAATATCTCAGAGGATAAATTCAATTGGATTGGTCGTTTGTGACAATTCTATTGAAGAAATGCAATTTCAAGTTGGAGCCAAAGGTGAAATCTAGATTCACGGTGGTGAAATCCTAGGACCCCCAAGCACAAGTGTTGTATCAAGAAATAGGTCTTGGAACTTATGCCATGTTTTCTGAAGTAACTGAAGAAAGGAAAAAAGTTGCATGTTCTACAAACACATCAAAAGAAGATCCAAAGATGTGGACCATGCAATTTGACAGAAGTTGCTCAAAAAAAGGATCAACAGTGGGAGTAGTCATTATCTCTCTTGAAGGTCATTTATACCCATTTTCATATCACTTTCAGTTTGAGTGCACAAACAATACGGCGGAGTACGAGGCTTTCATACTAGCTAGGTCTCAAAAATGAAAGGGATATGGGTATAAAATTACTCAGCGTCGAAGGTGATGCAGAGATGATCGTCAAACAGATTAAATATTGTTTCCAAGTAAGAAAATATCGCCTTCAACATTATAGACAGAGGGTGTGGAATGCAATCGACTGGTTTGAAGCATTCGACATCAAGTTCATTCTGCATGAGCACAATAGAAGAATAGATGCCCTTGCAGTATTGGATGCTCTCTTTAGCCACATTCTAACTTTTGTTAGAATGCTTTTGCTATTGAGCTCATATACATGCCAGCTGTCCTCGAAAATTGTGACAAATGGTAGGTCTTCGATGATGATGATCACATCGAAGAATTCCTCTACATGGAGCACAATTACAAAGAGCTATCTTTGAAGGTAGTGCTTCTCCCTTCACAAAATCCATAGAAAAATAATTTTAAGCAACATAATCAGGCATCATTCAATTGAGAGGCAATAAAATTCCTAAGGGACTAGTATCCTTGGAGGATATATTTGATAGGAATGATAGACACGTCCAAAATTAGAGGAACACAGCTAATAAGACCTCTATTGAATATTGTCAAGTGAAAATTGGTACTGAAGACAAGCCCCAACTTGTTAATTTAGGCAAGCGTTGCACTACAAAGGAAAGAAAGAGTTTCATCTCCTTATTCAAGCAATATAGAGATGTGTTTGCTTGGTCATACGAAGATTTGGAAGTCTTCACACCTAGAGAATTGTCTCACACAATTCTGCTAAAGCTTGATGCCAAGCCCTTCAAATAGAAGCAAATACTGCATCCAAGATACAATCTACATCGAGGTTCAGAAGATGGTGGATGCCAAGATAACCTTCCAATCCATCATTCCACCTAGGTGTCAAATATAGTTCCTATGCACAAGAAGAATGGAGAAATCTAAATCTGTGTTGATTTCAAGAACCTCAATCAATCATCCCTCAAGGATAATTATCCTTTTCTGATCATGGAGGATACATTGCAGACAGTCACTGGATTGAAAATGTTGTCATTATTTGACAGTTTTTCCAAATACAATCAAATTGCATTAGCTAAGGAGGATCAAATCAATATGGCATTCACTACCCCATGGGGTACATTTTCCTATGAAAGGATGCCCTTCGGCCTCATCAACATCGGTGCCACTTTTCAAAAATCCATGGATGTGGCATTTGGGGAACTAAAGAATGAACTAATTGTCATCTACCTTGATGACCTTACTGCTTTCTCAAAGAAGCGAGAAGATCATTTTCAACATTTAGTGAAAGTGTTTGAGAGATGTAGGTACCACCACATTTCATTAAATCCCAAGAAGTACATCTTTGCGGTGATAGAAGGAAAATTTCTTGGCCATATTATCTCCAAAGAAGGAACTTAGATTGAGCCTAGTCGGGTTGATTCAATCAAGAACCTATCTCTCCCAACAAGCAAAGCTGGGGTGCACTCCTTCTTTGGTAAAGTAAATTTCATACGAGGATTTGTACCCAAATTCTTAGAGCTAACCAAAGACATATCAACTATGATGAAGAAAACTCTTGCCTTCAAATGGACCGAAGAAGGAAAGATGGTGTTCATCAAAATAAAAGAAGCCACCAGTCAAGCACCAGTGTTGGTTTGACCTAACTTTGATAAGGAATTCACTCAAAAATTGTTATACATCAGAACACACCCTTTCTACCATACTAACACAAAAGTTGAATGAGGAAACTAAATCTCCAATTTCTTTTATGAGCATCAATTTCAAAGGCAGCGATTCTTGGTACTCTCAAATCGAAAAGAATGCATATGCAGTTGTGAGGGCTATAAAGAATTTTAGATTTTACATATTGAACTCTCACACAACAGTGTATGTCATAGATCCTACAATCAGAAGTGTCTTAACTCAATAGGAGATGTGCGTAGAAAGAGGTAACTAGATCACAAAGGTTCGGGAGTATGACTTGGAGATCAAGCCAACCAAACTCATTCATGGGAGAGGTTTGTGTCAGTTGATAGTAGAATATGGTGATCTAAAGAATTAGGCTACCATTGGTGAACTCGAAACTAAGATTAAAGAGGACCTTACTATGGTCCTATTGGTTGATTCTACTAAGGAATGGTACACTAAAATATTGTACTATTTAACTTATGGATAATTTCCAACTCACATGGACAAATAGTAGAAAAGAAATTTGAAGTTGAAAGCACAAAACTATGCGCTTATGAATAACATTCTATACAAGTGTGGGCTTGATGGAACATTCTTGTTATGCATCAACAGGGACCAAAAACATCATTTGTTGGAGTCATTTCATAGTGAAGCTTGTGGTGGCCATTTCTCATCAAGGGTTATAGCATTCAAGATCTTGCAAGAACAGTTTTATTAGCCAATTGTGTTTCATGACACATAATATTTGGTGCACAGACATCAAATGTGCCAATATTTTGTTGGAAAACTCAAACTAGCAGCCATTCCACTCAAGTCGATGATCATTGACACTCCATTTCAGCAATGGGGTCTAGATTTTGTAGGACCAATCAATCCACATTCTAGTAAAGGGAATGTTTATGTCTTTATGGCAATAGACTATTTCACAAAGTGGGTTGAGGTGATTCCTACTAAGAAGGATACCTCTAAAGTCATGTGTGACTTTCTCAAGGAAAATATTATTTCACGCTTTGGGGTACCACGCAAGATTGTGATTGACAACACAACGAGTTTCTCATCTAAGGAGCTAGTAGAATTGTGTTTTGATCATGACATCACATTGTCACATTCATCAGACTATTACCTTCAAGGTAATGGTGCCATGTCCCCCAAAATTGTAACACCAAAAATGAAATATTAAAATACAAATAACAAAATCAAATGAATATTAAAATATAAATATGAGTAATCACAATTTAAATATTATAATTATAATTATCATATATAATATTATGATTATAATACAAATATCATAGTATGCAACAAAATAATTAATATTAATAATTATAAATATCATAATAATAATGATAATACTCACAAGAATATAATTCATACAATTATCATAACGAATAGAACAATTAATCAATTGAAAATATCATAATAATAATAAAATTCATAAAAGCCAATAGCATTATTAATAACTATGCCTTAGTTAATAAATTGAACTAATTAATATTATTGATTGTAAACATCATAATAATAAAAATAATATTAAAAAAACTAATATTATTTGAATATAATTATACCTTAGATAAATAAATAACAAAGTCTAAAAGCATTGTTTCATAATGAGAAGACATACCAATCATTAGAAACACCAATGATTAGTATTGCAATGAAAAAGCATGGTCAAAGGAGGGATAAAGAAGTGATTAAGGAAGGGATACTGTTGTGCAATTTTGCACACACGCCCCACTTGGAGTAGGGACCCTCTGATTTCTAATTTCGGATGTCTCTTTGACCTTTGGTTTTTATTGTATTTGTCCTTTCGAGGTCTCGGGATGTTGGTATTGCTTACCTTAGTCTTACCCTGAAGGTTGAATCGATCAAACTTGTGTTTTTGACCTGGGTTCGGGATTTTCCGGCTCACCCAGATTTTCCCGGGTCCTGGTCTAGCGCTTGTCTATGTCAAATTTGCCAGAGTCTGGGTTTCTGGTCGAATCCGGGATTTTTTGGATGACGTGGATTTTCCCAGATTCTGTCGGAGTCCCAAAGGGGTGCGTCGTTCATGGAATTTATGCCCACCAGGATAATCCGAATGGCTCGGATTTTCCCAAAATTCTGTTTCGACCTCGGGCTTTCGGATTTTCTCGATACGTCTTCTCTGGCACGAGTGTGGGAAAATTTAAGGTCTTTTGGCGCTCCTCCTGATTCAATTGTTCATTTTCTATTTGCTCTTGCGCTTAAGTTTGTTCATTTTTGAGCTTTGGTCATTAGATTTGGTCTGCTCGCGTGTGGATTCCTTAGGCATTCGTGTTGATTTATCGCCGCTAGGGCACCCTGGGTCGCAGTGATTTCCTTGGGCTCGAGGTTCAATCGGATTTGATTCATGGTAAGTCGTCATTGACTTCTATTGTTTTGTGCTTTGTGGTTAAATCTTTCAAGTTGTTTGTTGATGATTATTCGGGTCAGCCCTTGCTCATTTTCATGGTTACATATTTATCGAGTTAGGGTTTGATTCACCTTTCTACGAGCTTTCAATGCCTGCACTGCGCATCCCTTCGTTTGTCGATTGAATTTCGGGTGTATCTATGTGCCTGGACGTTCCATTTGGTCTTGCCTTGTTTGTGCGTAATTTGGTATAATCTGTGAAGGTAGGGTTTCAATATGTCCGCCCAGGGTTGTCAAGTTTGGTGGAGTTGTTGTGACCCTCATGTCCTGCGTCTAGCTCGACCTTGCTCGCAACACTTAAGACCCTGGTGTGCCCTAGGTTAATCATTTTGAGGGATAATGTCTGAGAATTTTGAGCTTGCCCTAGCTCTCATGGCAGAGGTTTAGTTGTCGAATTTAGGGCATCATTATTTGTCATTATTTAGTACGATCAAAATTTGGCTTATTGGGGTTGAGTTCATGTTCATTATATTCAGATAGGGGGTTTGTATGGTCACTCCATTAATTGTCTGCGCGTCGAACGACCGTTGGGTTTCTGAGGTGTCTGCGGAATTTCCGTGCACCTGGATTTTCCCAGATTTTGCCATTTCCTCGGAGTGTGAAGAATTCCCAAAATTTCAAACTACCCACGGAAATCCGACCCATTTGGATTTTTCTGATTTTCTGCCTGGTTCTACTTAATTGTGATTTTTGAGATTGAGGTAATGAATCAAAGGTGGCATGATGATTTCTTGTTGCTTAATGGATGAATCTTATGATAATCATGCATCTCTTTGTCCGTATTAGTGATTTATTTGATGAAATGATGTCTCAGCTACGGTAGTCCGTCTGGGTCGGATTTCTCTAAAATCTCATCCCGACTGGATTTTCCTGGATTACCCCATTTTCTCGAATTTTAGAGTTTGATGTTTAATGATTTATCTTAATGATTTCATGTGGTTTCAAGGCTAACCTTTTGACTGAAATATGGATGATAATTGGATTTTCATGAGGCTCTTTTATGAATGCAGGCTGAATCGAGCAAGGCAACAACAGGGAAGTCCAAAGGAGATACAGAGGGATCTTCAGTTACAGATGCGGAAAGGATAAAGCTGGATATGAAGAACTAGTTGCCAGATAGTAAGTTGGTTTCAGTTTGGTCAGAGGTCTCTGATACAAATGTAGGAGCTTGGAAATATGAGGAGTTCAAAGAAAGGATGGCTCAGGGGGATTTATCGGTTCTGACCAAGGGAATGGTGAAATCCGGGTTGGCTCATGTGGCAGGGTTTCCTCCTGCGGTTCAATGCGATGAATTAATATTGGAGTGTGCTCGACATTATGACCTTGGTATGTAGAGGATCGTTAGTCCTGATGGGAGAGTTCTGGTAAAGCTTAATCTAGTCTCCATTGCCCAGGCATTTGATATGCTAGACTTACCATGTGTGTGTGCCTTGGACATGGACTTGGCTAGGACTTATTATGAGGATGAACCTACCAAAGCCCAACAGATGATCAATTCCTGGCTGGAAAAGCCAAAGTCTCATTTCTCTAAGCTGCCTAAACAGCTACACAAGATCAAGTTTCGACAAGATATATATGATGCAATCATGCTGTTGAGCAGGGTGGCAGGTTTGAAGAGTGCTGGGACATTGGAGAACTGGATGGTACATGTCATTAACAAGATTGAGCAGGGTATCAATTACCACTGGGCAGAGATTATCAGTGCAATGATTGACAGGTAGATGAGAGATGTGTTGGAGACAAAGAAATTCACCATGACATCTTATGTGGTATATAAACTTGCCAGATTTTATCCATACAGGGGATTGAGTCCAAGAGGAACATTTGGGCAAGATGTCATCTATGAAGTGTACCCTGAGCTGCACCTAGGGAATCCGAATTACAGAAGAGCGAATGATGCATTCACTATGCATATTACTAGGTTGCTTCAGAATGCAGAGCATGTGAGAATTTCTGATGGAGCCAAGGAACTGATTAAAAGATATGGAGCCTGGTTTATACAATTCCCCACTTTCTCCTATATCAAAATTGATGGATGTCTGACTACTCCATATAGATTGCCAAGATATCCCACTGACCACATCATACTCTTGGAAGTTACCCGATAGATATGTGATTTCAATGCTGTTGTTAAAAATGTGAAGCATAAGACAGGGTTTGGTGAAGATTTTCCCTTGAAAATTGGTACAGGTGAAGTATGCCCTTCAATCAACTCGGCCTATGCATCAGGGGAAGAGTTGAGTACTTTTGGCTTCTCCTTCCATTCTAAGAGGGCAAGCTTTGACATCATTGGCGAAGCACAGAAGAAGGCTACTAAAGAATATCACCACAAAGATGATCTAGAGGACTACTGGGCGAATAACAAGGATGAATTTGAGGTGAGAAAGAAAAGGTATTCTAGGCTTCCAGTTGATGTAATCAGGATGTACAATGTCAAGTTGATTCCTGATCAGTTGGAGGATGACGAAAATTTAGTCCAGGGTCATGCATACGAATCAATCAAGGACAAACCCATTGGAGAAATAAACTGGTCAGAAAGGGAGATAACTAAGTTGGAGGAGCTGATGAGCCCTATTGTGAAATCCACCAAGTCATGGCTAAAACATAAAGTATGGGAATTGGAGAGTGAGAAGGTACCTTGTACTTTCAATTTGATGGGAAATCTGAATGCTCACTCTACCTCAAAGGAATCAGGTGAGGAGGATTCTATAGGTAAAACCAAGGTAGGCTCACCTTTTAAGATTAAAATCAGAGGCCCTAAGGAGGGTGAGCCTGAAAAGAAAAGAAAACCCAGGGGAAAGAAGAGGAGTCATACTTTGAAAATAGGTAAGTCTACCGAAGAGGAGGAACTTGAGAAAATAGAGAAGGAAGACACTCCTCCAGATCCAAAAAGGACAAGGACAACTAGGGCTTCTAAGAAGAAAGATCAAGAAATTTCGAAGGATAAAGCAGACCCTCCTGTGGTTATTGTGGAGAGCTCGGGAGAGAAAACCCAGGTTTATTCAAGAAGGTCAAGAACTCCATCTCCCAAGGAGACTATGCAAAAGGTAGATCCCCTTCCAATGGCATCCACTGTGGAACAATAGAAAGATACCTCTCCTTCATTGGGTATACCTGAGCAGATGATTCATGAAGAGCATGAGACCAATGAGGAAGTGGAACCATTTAAGGATGGGGAACTTTATGGTGCAGCTACTGAGTTTGAGGTAGGAGATGTGGAAATGCATCATTCTCCATTGGTACAATATGAGGATTCTCCTGCAAGTAGTAAAGATAATAGACCTCCTGAGAAGGAGGATGTTCTTGTTCTAAGACTCCATCACCCCTGCATGAAGAGGAGCCAAAATTGGGAAACAAAGGTGATCAATCTCCTGAAAAGGAAAAGGATGAGACGGTAGATCAGCATGAAGAGGTCAAGAAAGATGAAACCCGGGTGGATCCTACTGTTCCGGAATTGGCTAGACAAGGAGATCAGAAGGAAACAGGTCATTGTTGAGGACACTCCTCTCAACTGGGATGAAATGTTGGCCAAGATTGGAAAGGGTAAGAGAAAGAAGGTAGCCAAGGTGGTTTCCAAGATCGAAAGGGATGAAGCTAGTAACAGGGTTATTCACATTGCCACCTCTGCTGCAGGTAAAAGTAAAGATGAGGTCACTGGGGAGGATTATGATGTACAAACCATTAATCTTGGGCCCACTTCTATGGAGCAAGATATTGAAGAGTATGAGGGGTCCAGTGCAGTGATCATTGGGAGATTGAGGAAGGAGACACAGTCTAAACATGAACTAAAGAAAGAGAATGAAAGGCTTAGGAAATGTCTGGAAGATTTGATGAAGCCCTTACAATCTTTTCACCCATCCTCTTCTGTTGCCGCTGGTTCCTTGCTGAAGGAGACTATCTCTGAGCTAGACAAGATGAAAGCTTCCACCCTAGCTACAATGAATTGGTTACAAGAATTACATGTTAAGGGAGATGATGCAATAAAGGAAATCCTTTAAACTGGAAACGATGCAATGAGGGCTAAGGATTGGTTAGATTATGTTTTATCTTAGGATAAGGAGGACATTGATCTCTTATTGCAGAAAACCAAAACAATCATAGAGTATAATAAGGATCAGTTGGTTGTTGATGGAATTCTCTCTTCATCTAGGGTTAATGAGCCTTGGGAGTGGTTTGAAGCCCTACAAATCTAGCAGAAAAACATCAAGAAGATCTACAAACAAAGGAAGCAGATTGATGGTAATTTAACTAATTTTTATGATGGTTGCATCGCCTTTTTTGAGATAATGACTGGCAGGAGGAAGATCGCCCCTAGGTACTTGAGTTTGGAACAATTGAGGGAGTGGTGGCATGATGTCTATACCCCTAATATTGAAAATTCTATGACAAGGCACCAATTGGATGATGTGGCTACTTATCTGGCTGTGACAGATAAGTACCTAGCATATAAGGGTGATTGGGATACAACGGTTAAGTAGTCAAGGGAAGAGATTGAATCAATTGAATGTCGGCTCAAAATCCTACCCTTGCCACCTGTTGCTGAGTTGGACAAGGTGTTTTTGAAAGTTCATGAATCGCTGGATCAAAACAAGGATAAGGGAGGCGGTAGTTAATACCATGCCACTTCGTGATTTGTGCTTCCCTATTATTATAGGGCATGTATTGATCTGAGTTGCATTGAGGAATGTGTTTTGGCCAACCTTGATGGTGTATTGGCATTTAATGTGTGCCTTATTTTGAATTTCCTGAGGCCGACTTGTTTTGGCATTTAATGTGTGCCTTATTTTGAATTTCCTGAGGCCGACTTGTTTTGGCTATTTTATTTTTGTAAATGTCTGGCTGGGCCGACATGTTTTGAGGGTTCTCTTTAAATTGGCATTCCTGCCTCATTTGTAAGAGTTAGACAGATAAAAGAGAATTAGACAAGCTAGATTGAGAAAAGAGCTAGAGCATTCTGTAGTGGAGGTAGTAGTTAGTTCTTTTGAACAAGTGTTGTAACACAGAACAATGGAATTGTTGCTATATTTTGGTGACCTAATACAATTGAAGGCATTGTGGCTTCTCTGGTGAATTCTTTTGTGTTAGTTTATCTTGCATGGTTCCTATTGTTTCATCCTTTGAAATTGCTTGAAGATATAAGATTTGATGTTAAATTTAGAATTATATTAGTTTGGTGAATAATGTTCATAGTTTCATGCTTGGAATGTTTGTAGCAATCTCTGGTCTATACTCCCAGTAACTATCTGATTGTAGTAGGCTGGTGAAGTCAACCTGGATCATACATCTATTTGTGCTTAGTTCGATTGTGGATGAATGTCTATGATTTGAAAATATGTATGCCTTAGAAGATTGCACCTTTCTTGTGATATTGCATTGTGGGTTAAGCAGGAATTGGTTATTTGAGATTGGTCTGTTCCGAGTATTTATCATTTGCATTGTCCATCTTAGAAATAGTTTAGATTTTTTTATTTCTCTTACACCCTCATCTTTTGTTGTTTCTTTATTATTTGATTAGATTTAGGATTTAAGATCATCACATTGCAAAATTTGATAAATTTGAAAGATACAGTTTGCTTGTAGTAAGGTCCGATCGTGATTACCAACATTTTCACATATTATTTGAGTTGTTTTATGCATTGTCATGACCTGACACCCAAGAGACCTTGGGATGATTTTAGCACTTGTTGAAAATTCACCTTTCAAGAGAGATAGAATATTATTTTCTATCTGAGTTGTTGCTGTGCAGAAAACACCATCAACAAATTGGCGCTAGAAGGAGGGCCTGAATGAGCTCACTAGATCGTTTCTTAAATGCCATCTCTCATGAGAGATATAGAATAAGGACCAGATCTACCCCAGGAGAAGAATATTTACAGGAATTACAGTTCTCTACTAGGTCAAGGAGGACTCAAGAAAGGGAAAAATTATTAGCACCCATCCCTTCACCAGTATCATATGCATCTTCACTTCCAGATGTTGAAGCCATACCCATCCCTGAGGCATTTCCCATTCAGCAACCCCAGCCTATAATTAATCAACCACAACCATCACCACCACTTTTACCAATGGCTTTCCTTGCTAATAATCCATCTCCCTTGCTTTTTAATGCCTACAATGTTATTCCCAAGAACCCTGAGCATTTCTATTTGAAATTTCATGTTAATGACCCAAACAGGACTGCAGAGGAGCATATTAGGATCTTCCAAACCTGTCTCAAAGATAGAGGAATTGCTCGTGAGGATGTTGCATGTAGGTTATTTCCTTATTCATTGGGAGAGGAGGCTTTTTACTGGTACAATCACCTCCCATCAGGTTCAATTCATAACTGGAATGATCTTGAAACTACCTTTTTACAGAAGTTCAGAATACCCATTAGTGCTAATGAATTGTATCTACAATTCACTAGAGTCAAGAGAGAGGTTAATGAACCCATATCCAGTTTCAATAATAGGTTCCACTGTGCGTATACTAGACTTCAAGACCCTTATGTCTTGGACAATGCTACAACCCTAGGAGTTTATTATGAAGCATTGGATAGTCTTACAACAACCTTTCTGAAATGGAGACCCAACCCCCCAGCTCGCCTAATCGATGCTTATACAGAAGCTATCAAGCTTAGCACAGATTTAAGGCAACATTTGGCTGGATTGTTGCCTTCTTTAGGACTAGTTGCACATCCAAACCAGGTTCAGGCAGTAAATCAGGCACTCGCCAGTCATACTCTAGTCATGAATCCAATACCTCAATTGCATTTGGTGCCACACCCTGGTCCCCCCATGAACTAGGTCTCTCCTATGATGAACTTCCCACATCAGCAAGTCAACCAGCCCTTGTATCAGTAGCAGCCAACTGGTTTCCCTACCTACTTGCAGAATTCTAAATTGTTGCATCAGTCCATGGGATCTGCTACAATGTTTGTTCCTCCTCAGAGTAATCCAAGCCAGACCCCTTATGGAGATCCGAATAAGAATAGGATTGACGAAATGGCTGAACAAATAAAGAAGTTAAACCTAGAGGTGACTTACCTAAGGAATCAAAACAGCCAATTACAAGCTGCTTAGAGAAACATACAATCCAATCAGAACAGAGAACATCCATAGGGGCAAAATTTTGATAGAGGACAATGTAATGAGAGGGGATACAACAATGACAAAGGATATAATCAGGATAGAGGTTACAACAATGAGAGAGAATTCAATAATGACAGAGGGTACAATAATGATAAAAGACAAAATTTCGATAGAGGACAAGGTAGTGGGTCAGGATTTGATAAGAGGCAGTCAGAGGGACAGAACAGGATATGGAATACAAGACCTAATAATGGAGGAGTCCCCATTCCATTGGATCAACTAGTCAATCAACCTATCAACCAATCCGCTAATCAGCTAGTCAGTCAAGACAAGCCTCCCAGTGGTGTATATCTGGCTGAGGCTACCCTGTCAGGATGGTGTAGGCTCCATAAGACAAGCTAGCATTCTAAGTTAGAATGTCCAGAATTCCAAGCTGCAGCCTTTATTTTCTAGTATGAAGTGGAGAATAACGCAAATGGTCAGGAGATGGTTCCCTCCATCCCCTATGACTCGCCTGTACTGGTACTAAATCATGCCCATTTTCCAGCAGGTGAAGAAAATGCTCCAGAAGAGGAATTTGATTCCCAGGAGGGGAAGGCAGCCCAAATCTACAATGGAGATGAGGTTGCTCAGTTATTCAATGAGGAGGTAATAAATGATAATGGCCCCCTGGATAAGGAAGAGGCTTATGTTGAAGAAGTGCAGATGTTCCAGAGGCAGGGTAAAGGATATGATTTAACAGATCTGCCCCATAGACGCCCATAGGCTGGGGGTCCTTTCACCACCTCCATTCCTCCTAATAATTTTTATATCCCTCCAGATCCTAATGCTAGTAATAATCCGCCCCTTCCACATGTTTCCAGGAAGTACTTTTCAAAGGAAAGACAAGCTCAAACTCACCCACAGAAGGAGAAAACTGTTCAAGCAAGTAAAGAAAAGGTAGAGGAATCTTCCAGAGACGTCCCTACTAATTTAAGTGAGGAGAAAATGGCTTTGTATGTCACTGAGGAGTTCAAGAAATTAAAGGTAAATCTCTCAGCATTCGAGTTACTGAGGTTCCTAGCAATTAGGAATGCAGTTCTAGGCGCCTATGGTGCACATCCAGTGTCTTTGGATAAACCTTCCAGTGAGAGTGTCAACAAGGCTTCTAGTTCTCAGGCTGTGAAGACACAAAACTAGGCCTACGGTCAAACTAACTTGCCCCCTGGAGATAAAGGAAAGGAAAAGGACAAGACTCAAGTGGCTCAGGTAGATACTCAGCCAACTCTGTTTCAGGGGAAGATGGAGACCCCACCATTCTTGATCTCTATGCACATATTCGGTAAGAATTTACATAACTGCTTATTGGATTCTGGTGCTTCTACTAATGTGATGCCATTTGGAGTATGTAGAGCTTTAGGGATTACACCTGCTGACTCCTAGAAGAAGGTAACTCAGTTGGATAGAACTGAAGTAAATGTGGTGGGAGAATTGAACATGATTCACATGCAAGTAGCTTCTGACCCAAGAATCCAACAGGTTATCAATATTCAAGTAGCTGATATCCCTGATGCGTATGGCCTGATTCTAGGAAGATATTTTACGAAGGCCTTAAATGGATATGTATCTACTGATCACTCCCACATGTGGCTTCCCTGGAAAGGGGTGCCAAATCATATCAGAATTGAGAGAGAACCAAGGATGAAATATATGATTACGGAGTATTAAAATACTTCAAATGAAGTTCTGATATCAGAAGTAGGCATGGGAAATTATATGTTGTCGACTCTTTATGAGGAATCAGATTCAGAGGAGGTATTGATGCTACATACGATGTTTATGGATACAGAGATAGAATCTAGCAATGCTACTGTTCTGACAGAATCAATTAAGGAAGAGGATGAATTCGAAGACAGTCGGATTAGCCTACTAGATAGCTTCCAGGAATTCATTAGACAGTGTATTGAAAACAAACTTCGAAGAGTTACTCTTACCTAACTGGTGTAGAGTTCACAATGCTTCCCATTCAGAGCTGGAATGCTATTTATGCCAAACAGTAGTAGAACGAGTACAGAAATGCATAAATCCAACCCAAGTAGTCAAGATAGACATGCAAAGCCCTCCAGAGGATTATAAAGGAAAGAAAGTGATGTTGTCTGAAGAACCCTCCAGCAGTAATAACCCGAAGGATATGATGAAGAGGACTGCAACTACTAAATGCTGGACTCTTAGATTTGATGGATCCAAATCCAAGCATGGAGCTGGAGCAGGGTTCGAACTGATTAGCCCAAAAGGTTAAACCTTCTTTGCAGCCCATAGACTTCAATTCCACTATACTAATAATGTAGCAGAATATGAGGCATTAATTCACAGACTTCTTATCGCACTTAAGAAAAAGGTTAAGGTTCTGCAAGTTTTCGGTGATTCTGAGTTGGTAGTTAAGCAAGTAAGGAAACAATATTCATGCCATGATAGGAGAATGACTAATTATAGGCATAGAGTATGGGACCTCATTGAGGGATTTGATGCCTTCAATATTCAACTTATACCACGACAGAAGAATCAAACTGTAGATTCTCTGGCCCAAGCAACAAGTACTCTGCAACCCCTATCTTTGTTAGGTTTGAAAAAGTTTACTGTAGAATTGACTCCTGTGCCATCAGTTCCAGACAATGTTACTAACTTTCAAGTATTTGAGGATGAAAAGCATATCCTAGACTTCATCACAAACACAAATGTTTTCGCTTCCCAAATCATTGATGAAACAGAACTCCAGGAAGTAGAACTGGACTTGGAGGGAGTGATAAATTTGAAGTCTAATACTATTCCAAGGGGAATGGTACAGTTGGAGCGGATTTTTGATCTGGACAACATCAGAGATCAGGAGCAAGAGTCTAAGAAGAAATCTATCAGTGGACAGTGTGATACTTACAATATAGGAACTGAAGATAATGCCAAGAACATTTTTATTGGCCAGGTATGCACTCTAGAGGAAAGACAAGGAATAATTGAAGCATTGCATAGCTTTCCGGATATAGTAGCCTAGAGTTATGAAGACCTGAAAACTTACGATACTTCAATCATAACTCATACTATACCTCTGAAGCCAGGTGCCAAGCCTTTCAGGCAGAGACAGAGACCAATTAACGCATTACTAGAACCGGTTATACAGAAAGAAGTTTAGAAATTACTATCTGCCAGAATTATATTTCCTGTCAGGCATTCAACATGGGTGGTGAACCTAGTCCCAGTAAGGAAAAAGAATGGGGAAACTAGGCTTTGCGTTGATTTCAGAAATTTAAACAGATCGTCAGAAAAGGACAATTATATGGTCCCTTCACTGGATGAAGTACTTCAAGTGGTTAATGGTTCTCAGGTGATGTCCTTTTTGGATGGCTATTCAGGGTACAACCAAGTAATGGTTCAGTATGAGGACAGACACAAGACTACTTTCACAACTAAATAGGGTACCTTTTCTTACAGGAGGATGCCTTTTGGTCTCATTAATGCAAGGGCTACATTTCAAAGGGCCATGGATATTGCCTTCAAAGATATCATAGGCAAGTGCATTATTATTTATATGGACGATCTATTGTCTTCTCCAAAAATAGAGGTGACCACATCTCTGACTTACACAAAGTGTTTCAAAGGTGCAGGGAATTCGACATATCCTTGAATCCTAAAAAATGCATTTTTGGAGTAACAGAAGGGAAATTGCTAGGACATGTTATATCAGAAAAATGAATTGCTATTGATTCAGAAAGAGTGGAGGCCATACTGAAGATTCAGCCACCTACTAGCAAAAAAGAGATGAAGTCTTTCTTTGGCAAGATTAACTTCGTCAGGAAATTCATTACTGGATTTGCTGAAATTGTTAAACCGCTGAATGCAATGTTGAAGCGGGATGCTAAATTTGAATGGACTGCCGAAGCAAAGGAGGCATTTGCAGAAATCAAAAGAGCCATTATTGATGCTTCAGTATTGGTAAGTCCCGATTACAATAAGCCCTTTTATATTTATTCATTTGCCTCGGACCATTCATGTGTGGGAATGTTGACTCAGAAGTCTAATGAGGGAAATGAGCATCCTATTGCTTTTATGAGTGCACCATTAAAAGATGCTGAGTTGAAATATCCGAGTGTAGAAAAGTAGGCATACGCCCTAGTCAGAGCAGTAAAGAAATTCAAACATTATATCCTTAGGAATAAGGTTTATGCAATTGTCCCAGATCCTGCAGTTAAGTTACTGTTGATGCAGAATGAATTGGGTGAGCGTAGAGCTAAGCGGGTGACAATGCTACAAGAATATGACATTGAGATCCAACCCATGAAGTTGGTGAGAGGGCAGGGACTTACTCAGACTATGGCCGAAATGGGGCCTGAACTGACTGTTTAGAATTATAATCTTGAGGAGGTTTCCCCTGGTGGCCGGTATGATGACATAGTTTATTACTTGTTGAACCAGCAATCTCTAGGTCATCTTAATGTTGTTCAGAGGAGAGCTCTACGGCTTAAAAGTGATAGTTTCATGCTAAAGGGAGCTGTTTTGTACAAGAAAAATCATGAAGGCATTTATTTGAGGTGTCTTGGGAAACAGGAAGCCGAAAGGTTGATGAATGAATTCCATGAAAAGTATGGCACTGGCCATGGTTCTACTATTGCCACAAAAAATTAGATCTTGAGGGCTGGGTATTATTGGCCCACGTTGTTCAAAGACGTTCACCATCATGTCAAGATCTGTCACACTTGCCAGACTGCAGCAACGAGGGAAAGGTATGCAACACTCCCACTTCAACCAGTTGTTGAGGTAAGGCCTTTTGCTCAGTGGGGTATGGACTTCATAGGTCCTATTAACCCACCATCTTCTATGGGACACAGGTATATTCTAACCATTACTGATTATTTCACAAGATGGACTGAGGCTTTCGCTTGTAGGCAATGTACATCTGAGGTAGTGGTTGATTTTCTAGAATCTGCTATTATTAATCGATTTGGATGTCCTATTTCTGTTGTCTGTGATAATGGTCCTGCTTTCACATCTTTAAAATTTTTAAACTGGGCTTTTAATCATGGCATTATTATAAAATTTGCATCTAATTACTACCCCCAGGGTAACGGTCTAGTAGAATCTTCCAATAAGAACTTATTGACGGTTATCCATAAATTGCTGGAGAGGAACCCAAAAGACTGGCACACCCAGCTTTGGTTTTCCCTTTGGGCAGATCGTACAAGGCTTAAGTCATCCATCGGAACATCGCCCTACCACTTAGTATACGGTCTGGAGCCAGTATTCCCTATTCAACTCAAGATCCCAACTTTGCAATTTATTAATGAGTTTTATGATGAGGGGGATATAAGGGAGGCTAGGTTGACGGAGCTACTGAACCTTGAGGAGAAAAGAGACGATGCCCTTGAGAACTTTGCCAAACATCAGGGGATAGTTAAGAGGTGGTTTGATAGAAGGGCTAGAGTCAAAGCCTTTAGGATTTCTGACCTTGTGTTGTACTGGGATAAACCTCATGATCGAAAAGGGGACCATGGGAAGTTTGATAAACTGTGGCTCGGTCCATATCAGATTGCTGAAATACTTGGGGATAATTCCTTCCATCTGAAGACTCTCACGGGGGAAGATATTCCGCTGCCTATTAATGGGCAGTATTTGAAACATTATTTCCAATCCTGAGCTATTTTCAGCTCTCTGCTTTTGTATATAGTTAGTTTAGGTTGCTTTCTATTTTGGTTAGGTTTGGTTTCCCTTTCTACTGTCTGCTTTGTTAGAATAGATTGCCTTTCGTTTCCTATTTCTGCTTTGGTTAGAGTAGGTTTCTTTTCAGTTTTTCTCACTTTGTTTTGGTTAGAGTAGGTTTGCTTTGGTTTATTTTGTTTTGGTTTGTGTTGCTCTTGCTCTTGGTTCCTACTCTTTTTGGGATCTCTTGTTGCATTTGTATGACAGTGGTGACAAAGCAGGCATGGTGCTCTCAGTATTTCCTTTTCAAACTTTAATCACCTTTTCAGAATATCAGGGTATGAATTCTCTACCCAATGTCACATATCCTTATGTTTAAGGTGAAGAGTCCTTTAGTCTGATTGAATAGGAATACATTAGGGTCTCACATTTTGAATATTAAAGATGCCTGAAGTTGCAGAAGGTCCTTATGAAGTTTGCACAGGTGAAAAATCTTTTTTCTGCGCCAGTGCCACTGTGGTTCTCATCCCTGAGTGTGAACTTCATTGTTCACAAGTTGAAGTATAAAAAAAAGAGAGAAAGAAGTGAAAAGACAAGCAATATAAGAAAAATAAAGAGACAATATTGAAAATCACAAAACTGAATTCAACTCATCAGGGGGATCTGAATATCTCTATCGGGGCTATGGATGCCTGGCTGGCAATAGAGCTATGTTTAGGAGAATCATAGCGATAACCTCGTCGGGGCTATGGATGCCTGACTGGCAACGAGGCTCTATCTAGGTTGCTTTTAGAGTATGAATCTTCATGTAGCCTGTTCAGACCAAGTTTGGTTTCTTTTGCAGCTAAGGGGGGTAATGAAAGCATATGCATACACTTCGACCCTAGTGTAGGAAAATTTTTGATGACTTGTGGGTTCTATGGTTTAACCATAGGTAGTGACTGGGTGGATGAGTTGAAACCATAAGTTCTAGGTTCTTGATTCTAGTTTGTCATCGAAATGCTCTGGAGCATTTCCCCAGCAGAGTCGCCATTTGTTGTGCAATTTTGCACACACACCCCACTTGGAGTAGGGACCCTCTGATTTCTAATTTTGAATGTCTCTTTGACCTTTGGTTTTTATTGGATTTGTCCTTTCGAGGTCTCGGGATGTTGGTCTTGCTTACCTTGGTCTTACCCTGAAGGTTGAATTGATCAAACTTGTGTTTTTGACCTAGGTCCAGGATTTTCTGGCTCACCTGGATTTTCCCGGGTCCTGGTCCAGCGCTTGTCTATGTCGGATTTGCCAGAGTCCAGGTTTTTGGTCAAATCCAGGATTTTTCGGATCACGTCGATTTTCCTGGATTCCGTCGGAGTCCCAAAGGGGTGCGTCGTCCGTGGAATTCATGCCCGCCAGGATAATCCAAATGGCTCGGATTTTCCTGAAATTTCATTTCGACCTCGGGTTTCTGGATTTTCTCGATACGTCTTGTCAGCCATTAATGCTTGGGGTACGTCTTCTCTGGCACGAGTGTGGGCGAATTTAAGGTCTTTTGGCACTCCTGATTTCATTGTTCATTTTCTATTTTCTCTTGCACTTAAGTTTGTTCATTTTTGAGCTTTGGTCGTTAGATTTGGTCTGCTCGTGTGTGGATTCCTTGGGCGTTCGTGTTGATTTATCGCCGCTAGGGCACCTTGGTTTGCAGTGATTTCCTTGGGCTCGAGGTTCAATCGGATTTGATTCATGGTAAGTAATCGTTGACTTCTATTGTTTTGTGGTTTGTGGTTAAATCTTTCAAGTTGTTTGTTGATGATTATTCGGGTCGGCCCTTGCTCGTTTTCATGGTTACATATTTATCGAGTTAGGGTTTGATTCACCTTTCCACAGGATTTCAATTCCTGCACCGTGCATCCCTTCATTTGTCGATTGAATTTTGGGTGTATCTGTGTGCCTGGACGTTCCTTTTGGTCTTGCCTTGTTTGTGTGTAATCTGGTATAATCTGTGAAGGTAGGGTTTCGATATGTCTGCCCAGGGTTGTCAAGTTTGGTGGAGTTGTTGTGACCCTCATGTCCTGCATCTAGCTCGACCTTTCTTGCAACACTTAAGACCCTGGTGTGCCCTAGGTTAATAATTTTGAGGGATAATGTCTGAGAATTTTGAGCTTGCCCTAGCTCTCATGGCGGAGGTTTAGCTGTCGAATTTAGGGCATCATTATTTGTTGCGGGGATCAACCATTTGAGAATTTTGGGAGTTCAAAATTCAAGTACGATCGAAATTTGGCTTATTGGGGTTGAGTTCATGTTTGTTAGATTCAGATAGGGGGTTTGTATGGTCACTCCATTAATTGTCTGCGCGTCGAACGACTGTCGGGTTTCTGAGGTGTCCGTGAAATTTCCGCGCACCCGAATTTTCCCAAATTTTTCCATTTCCTTGGAGTGTGAAGAATTCAACTGCCCGTGGAAATTCGGCCCATTTGGATTTTTCCAGTTTTCTGCCTGGTTCTACTTAATTGTGATTTTTTAGATTGAGGTAATGAATCAAATGTGGGATGATGATTTCTTGTTGCTTAATGGATGAATCTTATGATAATCATGCATCTCTATGTCTGTATTAGTGATTTATTTGATGAAATGATGTCTCAGCTGCTGGAGTTCATCTGGGTCGGATTTCTCTGAAATTCTGTCCTGACTAGATTTTCCCAGATTACCCCATTTTCCTGGATTTTCAAGTTTGATGTTTAATGATTATCTTAATGATTTCATGTGGTTTTGAGGCTAACCTTTTGACTGAAATATGGATGATAATTGGATTTTCATGAGGCTCTTTTATGAATGCAGGCTGAATCGAGCAAGGCAACAGTAGGGAAGTCCAAAGGAGATACAAAGGGATCTTCAGTTACAGATGCATAAAGGATAAAGCTGGATATGAAGAACCAGTTTCCAGATAGTAAGTTGGTTTTAGTTTGGTCAGAGGTCTCTGATACAAATGTAGGAGCTTGGAAATATGAGTTCAAAGAAAGGATGGCTCAGGGGGATTTATTAGTTTTGACCAAGGGAATGGTGAAATCCGGGCTGGCTCATGTGGTAGGGTTTCCTCCTACGGTTCAATGCTATGAATTAATATTGGAGTGTGCTCGGCATTATGACCTTGGTACGCAGAGGATCGTTAGTCCTGATGGGAGAGTTCTGGCAAATCTTAATCCAGTCTCCATTTCCCAGGCATTTGATATGCCAGACTTACCATGTGTGTGTGCCTTGGACATGGACTTGGCTAGGACTTATTATGAGGATGAACCTACCAAAGCCCAGCAGATGATCAATTCCTGGCTAAAAAATCCAAAGTCTCATTTCTCTAAGCTACCTAAATAGCTACACAGGGTCAAGTTTTGACAAGATATATATGATGCAATCACGCTGTTGAGCAGGGTGGCAGGCTTGAAGAGTGCTGGGACATTGGAGAACTGGATGGTACATGTCATTAACAAGATTGAGCAGGGTATCAATTACCACTCGGTAGGGATTATCAGTGCAATGAATTACAGGCAGATCAGAGATGTGCTGGAGACAAAGAAATTCACCATGACATCTTATGTGGTATATATACTTGCCAGATTTTATCCATACAGGGGATTGAGTCCAAGAGGAACATTTGGGCAAGATGTCATCTATGAAGTGTACCCTGAGCTGCACCTAGGGAATCTAAATTACAGAAGAGCGAATGATGCATTCACTATGCATGTTACTAGGTTGCTTCAGAATGCAGAGCATGTGAGAATTTCTGATGGAGCCAAGGAACTAATTAAAAGATATGGAGCCTGGTTTATACAATTCCCCACTTTCTCCTATATCAGAATTGATGGATGTCCGACTGCTCCATACAGATTGCCAAGATATCCCACTGACCACATCATACTCTTGGAAGTTACCCGACAGATATGTGATTTCGATGCTGTTGTTAAAAATGTGAAGCATAAGACAGGGTTTGGTGAAGATTTTCCAATGAAAATTGGTACAGGTGAAGTCTGCCTTTCAATCAACTCGGCCCATGCATCAGGGGAAGAGTTGAGTACTTTTGGCTTCTCCTTCCATTCTAAGAGGGCAAGCTTTGACATCACTGGCGAAGCATAGAAGAAGGCTACTAAAGAATATCACCACAAAGATGATCTAGAGGACTACTGGGCGAATAACAAGGATGAATTTGAGGTGAGAAAGAAAAGGTATTCTAGGCTTCCAATTGATGTAATCAGGATGTACAATGTCAAGTTGATTCCTGATCAGTTGGAGGATGACGAAAATCTAGTCCAGGATCATGCATACGAATCAGTCAAGGACAGACCCATTGGAGAAATAAACTGGTCGAAAAGGGAGATAACTGAGTTGGAGGAGTTGATGAGCCCTATTGTGAAATCCACCAAGTCATGGCTAAAACATAAAGTATGGGAATTGGAGAGTGAGAAGGTACCTTGTACTTTCAATTTGATGGGAAATCTGAATGCTCACTCTACCTCAAAGGAATCAGGTGAGGAGGATTCTATAGGTAAAACCAAGGTAGGCTCACCTTTTAAGATTAAAATCAGAGGCCCTAAGGAGGGTGAGCCTGAAAAGAAAAGAAAACCCAGGGGAAAGAAGAGGAGTCATACTTTGAAAATAGGTAAGTCTACCGAAGAGGAGGAACTTGAGAAAATAGAGAAGGAAGACACTCCTCCAGAGCCAAAAAGGACAAGGACAAATAGGGCTTCTAAGAAGAAAGATCAAGAAATTTCGAAAGATAAAGCAGACCCTACTGTGGTTAATGTGGAGAGCTTGGGAGAGAAAACCCAGGTTTATTCAAGAAGGTCAAGAACTCCATCTCCCAAGGAGACTATGCAAAAAGTAGATCCCCTTCCAACAACATTCACTGTGGAACAATAGAAAGATACCTCTCCTTCATTGGGTATACCTGAGCAGATGATTCATGAAGAGCATGAGACTAGTGAGGAAGTGGAACCATTTAAGGACGGGGAACTTTATGGTGCAGCTGCTGAGTTTGAGGTAGGAGATGTGGAAATGCATCATTCTCTATTGGTACAATATGAGGATTCTCCTGCAAGTAGTAAAGATAATAGACCTCCTGAGAAGGAGGATGTTCCTGCTAAGACTCCATCACCCCTACATGAAGAGGAGCCAGAATTAGGAAACAAAGGTAATCAATCTCCTAAAAAGGAAAAGGATGAGACGGTAGATCAGCATGAAGAGGTCAAGAAAGATGAAACCCGGATGGATCCTACTATTCCAGATTGGCTAGACAAGGAGATCAGAAGGAAACAGGTCATTGTTGAGGACACTCCTCTCAACTGGGATGAAATGTTGGCCAAGATTGGAAAGGGTAAGAGAAAGAAGGTAGCCAAGGTGGTTTCCAAGATCGAAAGGGATGAAGCTAGTAACAAGGTTATTCATATTGCCACTCCTTCCGCAGGTAAAAGTAAAGATGAGGTCACTGGGGAGGATTATGATGTACAAACCATTAATCTTGGGCCCACCTCTATGGAGCAAGATATTAAAGAGTATGAGGGGTCTAGTGCAGTGATCATTGGGAGATTGAGGAAGGAGACACAGTCTAAACATGAACTAAAGAAAGAGAATGAAAGGCTTAGGAAATGTCTGGAAGATTTGATGAAGCCCTTACAATCTTTTCACCCATCCTCTTCTGTTGCCGCTGGTTCCTTGCTGAAGGAGACTATCTCTGAGCTAGACAAGATGAAAGCTTCCACCCTAGCTACAATGAATTGGTTACAAGAATTACATGTTAAGGGAGATGATGCAATAAAGGAAATCCTTTAAACTGGAAACGATGCAATGAGGGCTAAGGATTGGTTAGATTATGTTTTATCTTAGGATAAGGAGGACATTGATCTCTTATTGCAGAAAACCAAAACAATCATAGAGTATAATAAGGATCAGTTGGTTGTTGATGGAATTCTCTCTTCATCTAGGGTTAATGAGCCCTGGGAGTGGTTTGAAGCCCTGCAAATCCGGCAGAAAAACATCAAGAAGATCTACAAACAAAGGAAGCAGATTGATGGTAATTTAACTAATTTTTATGATGGTTGCATCACCTTTTTTGAGATAATGACTGGCAGGAGGAAGATTTCCCCTAGGTACTTGAGTTTGGAACAATTGAGGGAGTGGTGGCATGATGTCTATACCCCTGATATTGGAAATTTTGTGACAGGGCACCAATTGGATGATGCGGCTACTTATCTGGCTATGACGGATAAGTACCTGGCATATAAGGGTGATTGGGATACAACGGTTAAGCAGTCAAGGGAAGAGATTGAATCAATTGAATGTCGGCTCAAAATCCTACCCTTGCCACCTGTTGCTGAGTTGGACAAGGTGTTTTTGAAAGTTCATGAATCGCTGGATCAGAACAAGGATAAGGGAGGCGGTAGTTAATACCATGCCACTTCGTGATTTGTGCTTCCCTATTATTATAGGGCATGTATTGATCTGAGTTGCATTGAGGAATGTGTTTTGGCCGACCTTGATGATGTATCAACATTTAATGTGTGCCTTATTTTAAATTTCCTGAGGCTGACTTGTTTTGGCTATTTTATTTTTGTAAATGTCTGGCTGGGCCGACATGTTTTGAGGGTTCTCTTTAAATTGGAATTCCTGCCTCATTTGTAAGAGTTAGACAGATAATAGAGAATTAGACAAGCTAGATTGAGAAAAGAGCTAGAGCATTCTGTAGTGGAGGTAGTAGTTAGTTCTTTCGAGCAAGTGTTGTAACATAGAACAGTGGAATTGTTGCTATATTTTGGTGACCTAATACAATTGAAGGCATTGTGGCTTCTCTGGTGAATTCTTTTGTGTTAGTTTATCTTGCATGGTTCTTGTTGTTTCATCCTTTGAAATTGCTTGAAGATATAAGATTTGATGTTAAATTTAGAATTAGATTAGTTTGGTGAATAATGTTCATGGTTTCATGCTTGGAATGTTTGTAGCAATCTCTGGTCTATACTCCCAGTAACTATCTGATTGTAGTAGGCTGGTGAAGTCAACCTGGATCATACATCTATTTGTGCTTAGTTCGATTGTGGATGAATGTCTATGATTTGAAAATCTGTATGCCTTAGAAGATTGCACCTTTCTTGTGATATTGCATTGTGGGTTAAGCAGGAATTGGTTATTTGAGATTGGTTCGTTTTAGGTATTTATCATTTGCATTGTTCATCTTAGAAATAGTTTAGATTTCTTTATTTCTCTTACACCCTCATCTTTTGTTGTTTCTTTATTATTTGGTTAGATTTAGGATTTAAGATCATCACATTGCAAAATTTGATAAATTGGAAGGATACAGTTTGCTTGTAGTAAGGTCCGAT
This sequence comes from Sequoia sempervirens, assembly GCA_007258455.2. NCBI lineage: Eukaryota > Viridiplantae > Streptophyta > Pinopsida > Cupressales > Cupressaceae > Sequoia > Sequoia sempervirens. The sequence continues at coordinate 43,688 of VDFB02320113.1, read as the reverse complement.
CGTGATTACCGACATTTTCACATATTATCTGAGTTGTTTTATGCATTGTCATGACCTGACACCCAAGAGACCTTGGGGTGATTTTAGCACTTGTTGTTGAGAATTCACCTTTCGAGAGAGATAGAATATTATTTTCTATCTGAGTTGTTGATGTGCAGAAAACACCATCAACAGATACGATGGTTGCAAAAAGGTAGGTCCCTCAAGGAAGAACCACAACAATTGGATGGTCATTGTTGTTGCCCAAGCAAGATATAAAGGCAGAAAAATTCCAAACAAAATGGGAAGTAATAGGATGGAATTGAATGAATGTGAATAATACAAAAGGGAATAATAGGGAAATGAATGTGAATAATCAGATAAGGAACAACAGCCGACAACAACAATGGTACATGTTAATTTTGGTCTATGTTCTAATTTAATATAATAATGATTATAGTTACATTTAACATAGGAATACTTATAGTTAATATAAAGGAGGTTCTTGATCATAGTTAATAATTATGATTTAGATTATGGTAGATAACATTAGTAGCTCATAGTTCAGATTTATGAATTATTATTGTGATAAATATTTCATGTAGAATTATGTATCCAAATATACTTAGCGTTCTTACAATAGTCCACATTCATTCATGATAATATACGTCTCATGTTTGAGGATATATTTTTAAGTATTAAGTTAGTATTCTAATGTGCACATTGTTCTAGCATGGTGGGAAAGAAGGATTACAGAGGGAATGCTACTAAGGGGTCTCTACTAGATATGCCACCTAGGGGGGTACAAGATAAGTCCATGAAGGGACAAGGGGGTACTTGCCTTTGGGGTCAAATGGTACTGCCCTTGGGTGTAGATTGATCACCGAAGTAACCATTGTAATCTCACCCTCCTACCATGGTGTAACAAAAGGGGAGGATTAATTATGGGGAGTGGAAAGTGTTTGGAAGGATGGGGGGATTAGGATCTTCCCTAAACTGACTCATATGAATGACATGTGCCACATGGGGTCAAGGAGGTCGTATCATATGAATGTCATGCACCACATGAGATTAAGGAGATAGCCTCATATGAAGGGCATGCACCACATGAGGCCACATAAACTAAGAAACCCCATCAACCAAGCTCTTCCATGCTTCTCCTCATGGTGGGAACCTCAAGGTAAGGTAATAATCAAGATAGTAAATTTACCATGGAAATACTAATGTTGAAACATGATGCTTCTCTTCTTAGGTTATGGTTGCAATTGATATCTAACTTGTTTGCAGGATTAAAATCAACCAAGGTACTCTCTAGACCCTTAATTCACTTGTGAAATTGGCAACTTAAGTTAGAATTAGTATAATCCCTACTAGGGACATTACAAGTGGTATCAAATCATTTTCCTGTCAACCTGTGTTAATGTATATCCATATGTGTGTGCCTTTCATGTGTATACTTTGTGACCTACATGTATTTATGCAACTATGTGTATACCTTGCATATACTTTGTGACTTCAAGTGTATATTGTGTGCTCACACGTATATCAAATGAAAGGATAGGAGCCACAATGTAGTGTGCAATGCATCGATACTCTTTCTCTCTAGGATGCATTATGGACATGTGTGTGTCATCCATTGTGATATACTAGTTAGCCATGGTGTATGTGATGAATGTTAGAACTAGTCACTATGTATGTGATGTATGGTGGAGTTTGCCATTGTGCTTATGACTACTTTATGCTTAAAAATTATGAAAATGTTAAAAAATTTGTCTATCAAGTTGTTGAATCTGGTTGGTTTTCTTAAGCTACTTGGTTGTGTGTTTGAGCTACTTGTTTGTGTGCTTAAGCCGGTTGCTTACTTTCTTGAGCTAGTTTCCTACGTGCTTGAGCTACTTGCCTATCTACTTGAGTTGGTTTCCTACTTGCTTGACCTAGTTGCTTGCATGCTTAAGCTACCTTCTTTTCTACTTGAGTTGGTTTCCTACTTACTTGAGCTACTTACTTGCATGCTTGAGCTAATTTCTTGTCTACTCGAGTTGGTTTCCTACTTGATTGACCTAGTTGTTTGCATGCTTGAGCTACTTTCCTGTTTAGTTGAGTTGGTTTCCTACTTTCTTGAGCTAGTTGCTTGCATGCTTGAGATACTTCCTTGTCTACTTGAGTTGGCTGCCTACTTGCTTTAGCTACTTGTTTACGTGCTTGAGCTACTTGCTTATCTACTTGAGTTGGTTGCTTTCTTTCTTGAGCTACTTGCCTACTTTCTTGAGCTAATTTCTTTTGTGTTTGAGCTACTTTCCTATCTACTTAAGTTGGTTGCTTGCTTTCTTGAGCTACTTTCCTATGTGCTTGAGTTGGTTTCTTTCTTGCTTGAGCTACTTGCTTTCTTGATTGAGCTACTTGGTTGTTTTCTTTAATTTTTGATTCATGTGTAGCTCATCCTTGTGTTTACTTTATGTTTAAAACTATTAAAATTTTAGTGTTGTCTATGGGGTTGGGAGGTACTAAAAAATTAACTTATCTAAAGCTAAATTATTATTAGGTATCCAAATGCAATAATAAGAGTTGTGACTATTGAAGTAAAAAGGTGTGACTCCCTCAAATTTTTGATGCAAAGGGAGAGCATTTCAATGGGAGAATCCAATTAAGGATAGAACCTTAGTTAACCCTGCAAGAGACTTAAATTAGGTCCTCAAGAATAGGGAGGAGGTGTGAAAGGGTGAGACTCCTAATATGAAAAGATGTTTGGAATTGTGATTGCTTGAGGACAAAAAATCTTGGGCAGGGAGGACTGTCATGTCCCCCAAAATTGTAACACCAAATATGAAACATTAAAATACAAATAACAAAATCAAATGAATATTAAAATATAAATATGAGTAATCACAATTTAAATATTATAATTTTAATTATCATAGATAACATTATGATTATAATACAAAAATTATAGTATTAAACAAAATAATTAATATTAATAATTATAAATATCATAATAATAAAGATAATATTCACAAGAATATAATTAATACAATTATCATAACAAATAGAACAATTACCTTACTACTTTCTTGCTCCTCTCTCCTCTACCCACGTTTGAACAACATGCGCATATGGTGGATTTTTCCTTGGGGGTACCCCATGGTCCCCCTCTATCCTCCCTGATCTGAGCCTCGTCTTGTCTCTTGCGGACTCGTGTCCCTCGAGAGCCACTCCTGGAGGGTCCGGTCCTTTGGTTGTGGATCTTTCAGTGCCACCCGTGTCTCTAGTAGAAGTGTCAGAGGTCGAGATTCTTCAAGAAACTAAAGGTTGGAAGGATGTTCTGACCAATGGAAAACAAAGCTCAAACCCTCGACCTCCTTTAGAGGAGGAATTTGTTGCTTCAAGAATGGATTTCACTATCTCTGATATGGTCAGTGATAGGATTCTCTCCTCCATGTTGTGGGTCATTTTATCCCCTTTCATCCCACTGTTGATATGGTTTGAAGATGGGTTGCTGCTAAATGGCGCCTTAAGGGAAGTGTGGACATCTGAACTATGTTGGGTGGTCTCTTCCTTTTCAATTTCACGACCTCGAAAGATTTGGTTTCGGTTCTCTCTTTTGGACCTTGGGTTTATAGAAAACACAATTTGGCTTTATGTCACTAGAAGCCAGGGTTTGACCCTGCTGTGGATCTAAATAAATTGGCTCTGATTTGGGTACACCTGCCTGGGTTACCCTTGGAACACTGGGATGAATCTATCTTCAAAAGCATTGGTGATTCCTTTTGACATTTCATTACTTCTGACTCAATCACCAGATCTAAGTCCAGGTTAGTGTTTTCTCACTTTTGTGTGAACATTAGTGTGAATAAGACAATTCCTAACTTTGTTAAGCATTTCTCTAAGTTTGGTACCTAGTTCCAACCTGTGTGCTATGAAAATTTTGTGGTCTATTGTCAAAAGTGTGCCAAACTTGGTCACCTTATCTCTGATTATAATTCCTCCTTTAATAAGGAGCCTAACCTGAGAGATTTTGCTGCTATTGCTAACTCTCCTCCAGAAAATGATGATCTGATTATTGGTGATCTAGAAAAATCTACCTCGCCAGACTTGTATGAACCCCCTAACTTTGGTATTCATCTTCCTGGGTTGGAGACCAGTGTTGATCTAGCTTCGAGCCTTGCTAATCTTTCCCTGAATGATAATTTGGCATGTGATAAGGTGTTGGATATAGCTAATCTTTCCTCTAGCTTGACTCTTGGGGGTGATGAGCTTGTTGGTGGTGCCCTGCTAGAGGTGGTTTCAGCGGGGACTAGTGAGAATATGGGGGAAGAGGGTGAAATATGGGAGGATATGGGTACTGGAGATGTGACAACTTTCAACTCTAAGGATTCGAATCTGGAGAATGTTACTAAAGAGGATAATTGGGTAACCCCAAAGAAAAGAGGGAGGAAGAAAAAGGCGGATGTGGGTGGTGATTCCAAGCCTAGAAGGCCTAGCCAGAGACTTACAAGGTTAAGAGAAACCACAAATGAGATAGCCATTAGTAATAAAAGGACATTGGATGTGTCCTCCAAGAAAGGTAAAAAATGAAGGTCATGTCATGGAATGTGCGAGGGCTAAACAACTCTCATAAGCAACTTGCTCTAAAAAACTATGTTTTAGAACATAAGATAGATGTGTTACTTTTATAAGAAACCAAAATAAAAAAAGAAAATTTTGATAATGTTGCTAAGTATTTATGGCCAGGGACCACTCACTCCTATAGTGATGTTGAAGGGGCATTCGGTGGTCTTGTTGTGCTTTGGAACCCTTCTAGATTTAATGGCTCCAAACTATTTTTTTGTTAGAGTAGTGTTGGTGTTTCTTTTACCTACTCGGGTGGCTCTTGGTCGCTTATCAATGTTTATGCTCCCAACCAGAGAAATGCTAGGTATGCTTTGTGGTAAGATCTTTTTGACTAGGTTAAAAACAATAGTGATTATCAGTGGCTAGTGGTTGGGGATTTCAACTCCCCCTTATTTCCCTCGAAGAAAAGTGGTGGTCTGGTGGATTATTCTGACAGTATGGCTGATCTAACAAACTTTTTGAGTTCTACTAGCCTAATTGACATAGACTTAACGGGACAAGCTATTACTTGGAACAACAGGAATTTGGGGGAGGACTTGATTCAAGTTAGATTAAATAGATTCCTTTGTTCTAGTAACTGGACTGGCCTTCTTAGTTCCACTCTCTAGGCTCTACCTAGGATAGTTTTTTATCACAATCCACTGCTACTGACCTCGAGCGACCAGTCTACTCTCGGTCCATTCCCTTTCGGATTTGAGATAATGTGGAATTCCCACCCTAATTTCAAAAAAAAAGTAGCTGAATGGTGGAATATTCATGTTCATGGTTCCCCCATGTTCGGAATCTTTTTTAAACTCAAACATACCAAATGTATGGTGAAAGGTTGGAACAAAAGGGTTTTTGGGGATGTTTTCTAGAAAAAAAAATGTTGGGGATAAATTAAAATTGATTCAAAAGAAAATGGAGGAGGGGGATGTCAGTCTTCCTACTTGCAACCAGGAAAAAGAGAGTCGAAGGGAGTGGGAACAAATTCAAAGGAAAGAGGATATTTTCTGGAAGCATAAATCCAGGGTCCAATGGCTGAAAGAAGGTGACAGGAACACCTCTTTCTTTCATGTTTATGCTATTAAACATAAGAAAAGGAATCAAATAACTAAATTGCACAATGCTTAGGGGGAGGATGTCAATTTTCCCTCCCCAATCGGTTTGGTGGTTGTGGATTACTTTCAGATGGCTTATGCGGCTCTTGTTGAGGCTCCTAATTCAGCTCTTGATAGTTTGATGCTTGACTTGCTCCCGACTATTATATCCCAGAATAATAACCTTGGGATCCTTAGTGTTGCCACTCTTGAGGAGGTCAAGTTGGCTGCTTTCAATATGAGGGCTTACAAAGCTCCTGGCCCTAATGGTTTCCCTTTGGCCTTCTTTCAGACCTTTTGGGAGATTGTTGGTGAGGACCTTGTCCTAGCTGCTCATGATTTTTTCAAATTTGGTAAGATTCTTAAGAAATTGAATCACACCTTCATAGCTTTAATTCCCAAGGTTGTTGATCCTCAATCAATGGTTGATTTTCGCCCCACTAGTTTGTGCAATACTTTTTATAAAATCCTCTCTAAAATTCTGGTGAACCACATCAAACCTCTTGTTGACAAAATTATCACCCCCACTCAAAAAGGATTTGTGCCTTGTCGTCATATCCTTGATGCTACCATAACCACACATGAATTACTCCATTCCATGGATAGATGCAACTACACTGGTATGACCCTTAAATTAGACATTTCAAAAGACTATGATAAGGTGATTTGGGATTTTGTCCCAAAAGTCCTAGATAAATTTGGTTTTTACCATTCTATGATCAATCTTATAATGGAATTTGTAACAACGGTTAAGTACTTTGTTTTGGTAAATGGGTCTCCCTTTGGGTTTTTCTCTACTGGGAGAGGTATCAAATAGGGAGATCCCCTTTCACCCTTTTTTTTTTTATAATGATTGTTGAATCATAGTCGGCTCTAAGGAAGAGGCAACCTTAATTCCCTTAATGGACCCTTCTGACAGTAGATTAGAGAAATTTGTGGATGATATTTTTCTTTTTGGGAAAGCCTCTGTGATTGAAGCCAGGAAATGGAAAAATTGTCTCAACAACTATGTTGCTTGTTTTGGGCAATGCATTAACTATAATAAAAGAATGATTTACTTCTTTAATATCACTCCTAATCTGCAAGCTTGGGTGACTTCCTATTTGAGTGGTTCTCTTCCTTCGATTTATCTTGGTTTACCCCTTACTGTCAAGGAAGTCACTTCTAACTTTTGGAATTCTATATTGGAAAGGATCCAAAGAAAACTGGTTGGGTGGAAAGGCTCCTTGCTTAGCCATGCAGGTAAATTACAACTCCTGTTTGTTGTTCTTCAAGGTATCCCTATCTATTTCCTCTCCATTTTCAAGATTCTCAAATATATTGCTGAGAAATTTGAGAAAATTCAAAGGACTTTCCTTTGGTCGGGGATTGAGGAAAAAAATAAATTTTCTCTAGTTAAATGGGACAAGGTCTGTCAACTTAAAAGTTGTGGTGGGCTTGGGATTAGGACTACTTCTAATACCAATAAAGCTTTAATGGCCAAAGTGGGTTGGGACCATCTGAGGGATAGGAAGGATTGGTGTAAGATCATGAATGCTAAGTACCTTCAAAATAGATCGGGGTCCTTGGTGTTGAGGTGTATTTGTAGTCTAGAGGGTCTTCTGAGGAATGGGATAAAATGGAAGATTGGTAATGGTAATAAAATCATATTTTGGGAGGACCCTTGGTTACTTGATACTCCCCTGGAAAGATTTGAATTGATGAATCTTATCATATTGGCTCAACGATTCTTTGGTATTTATATTAGTGATTACCTCCTTGGCCCTCATGGTGCTAGAAAATGGAATGACTTGGCCCTTTGCTGCCCCTTATCCCCTTATCTGAGCCTCCTTGCCAAGATCCTGCAGGAGTTGCTCTCCCTCACTGGACTTCCAACAACCAATAGGAGGGATGAATTCTTCTAGACTCATGATAGGTAGGGAGATCTTTAAGTTAAATTGGCTTACAATCTATTGACGAACCAGGGTGTTGTCCTCAATCTATGGAAGAAGCTATGAAATTGACACATGATCTCAAAAGTTAACTTCTTTTGGTGGACTACCTGCCATAATAGGATTCTAACTCAGGAAAATCTAAGGAAAAGGGGATTCTAGAACCCCAACAAATGTTTTTTATGCAAGTGCAATGAAGAATCAGTGGATCACTTGTTGTTACACTGCCCATTTGTTGTTGAGGTGTGGGAGTTGGCTATAGGAGGATTGGGGATTCAATGGATTATGTCAAGATATTAGATCCTTTATTCTGAGCTGGTCTGGACCCTTTATCTGGTGAAATTTGGAACCAGGTCCCTCCTATTATATGCTGATGTATATGGAAAGAGAGAAACAATAGGATTTTCAAGAACATTGAGATGAGTCTGAAAGAGGTGTTTGGTATTGGTTCTCAGCTTATTGCGGAAAACATTTCTCTCTTCAAAGGGAAAACCCCAGAAAAAGGTTTGACTGAGGAGGAAATAAGTATGGCCAAATCTTGGCACCAGAACCTGGATGCTAACTCCTATGACAACTCCAGATCCTTGGCTCAGAGTGTCACTATTTGGAAGCCTCCGGATAGTGGCTGGTATAAACTAAATTTTGGTGGGGCTGCTAAAGGCAACCCAGGCAGAGCCAGTATAGGAGGTGTGATCAGAGATTGCAGAGGAAATTTTGTGGCTGGTTACTCCGAGGGGATTGGTGTCCATTCTTCTATGATTGTGGAAGCTAGAGTGCTGTTGAAGGGCTTATAGTTGGTTGTTTCCATGGGGATTGAGAACCTTCATATTGAAGGTGACTCTAAGTCTATTATCGATTCTATTAACTTTGATAGATTACTGGGGTGGAGTACTAAACACATTCTTTTAGACATTAGGCTCTTTGTGTCAAAGTTGAAATTAAAGGTTGCCACCCATATTTATCGAGAGGGCGACCAAGTTGTTGATGCCTTAGCCAATTTTGGCACACATTGAAAATTTTCCAAATGCTAGCGTTCTTTAGGGAACCTACCACTTGGAATTTAGGGTATAATATTGAAGGAACAAAGCCCTTACTTGACCCATGATGATAACTAATCAAGCACTTTGTTAGATTTTCTGTGGGGTCCACATGCTTGTCTTTTGGGCTATGTGGACATGTTTTAAAGATGAGGTGGATAACAAGTGGCATAATTTAAATTATGAGATGGAGCCCGTTTTGAAAAGGGATTTCATGAGATGTTGCAGTGGGTACTTGATGATTAAGACTAAGTTCGACCGTACCTTACGTAATCTCCTTTTGGGGATTATGTTAAGTCATCGTATTTTCAAATTTTTTGATTTTGATTTCAATGTGACTAATAATTATGAGATCAAGCTCCTAATTGGTTCTATCTTTTCTGCTATTTTGTCTCCACTTCTGAAAGCTAACCTTTTTGGTGTCTCTAAATTTGGCCCTGTGGCCATCTTCCCTAGGTTTTTGTGCATTTACTACGTGGAAGGAAAACCTTCCATTCCCATCATGTCCTGCTTACTTAGCCAAATGTGTTTGAAGATCCTCATTTATGATTCCGCTAAGATTGCTTTTAGGAAATTACTTCCCCAAGCATGCGACCTGTCCATTACTTTGATTACCAAAGGCTATCATTTTTGGCTTAAAATCCTAAATGTGTGGGTGATTCTTCACCTTTCCATTATCTCTAACCTTTTATTTTCTCAGGGTTTCTGGTTATTCTATGTGCAGAGTGACATTATGGGTGCTGATAGGGTGCGAACTAAGTTGAACAACTGTGGAAAATTTCACAAAGATCTATTGGTGTGCAACATATGTGTTGAGGGTGGTCTTGCTGCACTAATGGAGAGTCTGGTGGGCCATGACCCTAATCTTTCTGCGTAGTTTTTCAACTCTTAGAAAGATCGATGTGTGACTTTGGGTGGTATTTCCTTTAATGTGAATGAGGAAGTGATAGCATAGGTGACAGGGCTCATGTGTATTGGTATGAAGCACCCGAAGCACACTAAAACTCGGGATAATGAAAGTATGAACACATTTTTTGTGGGGAATGAGGAGTCGGTGCACAACCAGTCAAGTTTTAAGCGGGAGACTCTCCCTCAGCCGTGGAACCAAGTGTGCCCCACTTTGATGAAGTATGTGACTTTGGAAGGTAGATTCAAAACCTACTATTTCTACCATTTCCCTCTTTTGAACCACCTTCGGCATACAATTTTGTTAAGCTTTCCTTTTTTCCTTCTAATGGACTTATAAAGTTATGTTGAAAAATGTATTGAGGCTGCTGGTTTGAGTCCTAATGACCCTCCTCCCCTGCTACTCCACTAGGGCCTCATTTTGAGGCTCTACCATTTCCATCTTGCTTTATGCCCACCCAATCCCATATTTGTTGTTAGTATTGAAGAGATTGAGCCTCCCACTGTGCCCAATTGATCTCTGATGGAGTCCAAAGGCCCCATTAGTAAAAACCACCTGGTCCCTACTAACACGCATAAACCCAAACCCACTGCTAAAAAGCTTAAGGGGAATGTGGGTGTGGCCTAGACTAGTGTGGCAGTTAGTCTTTGTGAGCTCAAATCAACCCTTGCCAAGATTGCTAGCAAGCCAACCCTGAAAAAGAAAGGAAAAGAGGAAGGGAAGAGTTTGAAGGAGCCTTCGAGAAAAGGTAAAAATGTGGTGGGAAATGACTCTAAGGGGGATATGGTGGTCGCGGAGATGTTGGTGACTAGTGGCGATACCATCATTCGGTGTTTTGGTAGGTTGGCCAAGAATAGAAAAAAAGTGCAAGTGAAAGACTTGGATACGGAAGAGGAGCGGTCTGACAGCAAAGATAGTAGGGACGAAGATGAGTCTGAGAGTGAGGAGGAGTATGCTAGAGGGCCCAACACCATTCCTGAAATTGGAAAAGTAAAGAAGGAGGACTTGGCCTCTCTATCTTCGAATTCGTTGGACGTTGAGCATGTTGATATTGGAAAGACTGTGGTTGGGAGGGAGGAGCTCTATGTGTTGCAGGAAAGATTGGATAAGTTGGACAAAAAATTATGTGGTTTGACCCACTTCACAGTTAAGCTGGTCCACTATGTTACCAACACCCTTTCGACAATTATGAAGGATGAAATGGACAACAAGAATGCTGGAGATCATCAGGAATGGGTTGAAGATGATGTTGTTAATCTCCTTTCAAAGAACTGGGGAGATGCCAGTTAATTTGTTGTTCATCCTTTGTCTGTCCATCTGATGTTGGTTCGTTACATTTATTTCTTGGCTTGTTTTTTAATTTTTTTGGTGTTGAACTCTATTGGCTCTTGTGGCTCTTTGTGAAGGGTAAAACACCCTATAAATTCTTCTTACCTAATAAAAAAACAAATAGAACAATTAATCAATTTAAAATATCATAATAATAATAATAACATTCATAAAAACCAATACTATTATTAATAACTATGTCTTAGTTAATAAATTGAACTAATTAATATTATTGATTGTAAACATCATAATAATAAAAATAATATAAAAAAAACTAATATTATTTGAATATAATTATACCTTAGATAAATAAATAACTAAATCTAAAAGTATTGTTTCATAATGAGAAGACATACCAATCATTAGAAACACCAGTGATTAGTATTGCAATGAAAAAGCATGGTCAAAGGAGGGATAAAGGAGTGATTAAGGAACAACTACAAAAACACTAGTGATATGATGGTTGCAAAAAGTAGGTCCCTCAAGGAACAACTACAACAATTGGATGGTCATGGTTGTTGGCCAAGCAAGATATAAAGGCAGAAAAATTCCAAACAAAATGGGAAGTAATAGGATGGAATCAAATGAATGTGAATAATAAAAAAGGGAATAATATGGAATGGATGTGAACAATCAGATAAGGAACAACAACCGACAGCAATAGTGGTACATGCTAATTTTGTTCTATGTTTTGATTTAATATAATAACGATTATAGTTATATTTAACATAGGAATACTTATAGTTAATATAAAGTAGGTTCTTGATCATAGTTAATAATTATGATTCAGATTACGGTAGATAACATTAGTAGCATATAGTTTAGATTGATGAATTATTATTATGATAAATCTTTCATGTAGAATTATGTATCCAAATATACTTAGCGATTCTTACAATAGTCTACATTCATTCATGATAGTATATGTATCATGTTTAAGGATATGTTTTTAAGTATTAAGTTAGTAGTCTAATGTGCACACTATTCTGCCATAGTGGGAAAGAGGGATTATAGAGGGAATTCTGCAAAGGGGTCTCTACTAGATATGCCACCCAGGGGGGAACAAGATGAGTCCACGAAGGGCCAAGGGGGCACCTGCCTTTAGGGTCAAAGGGTACTGCCCTTGGGTCTAGATTGATCATCAGAGTAACCATTGTAGTCTCACCCTCATACCATGGTGTAACAAAAGGGGAGGATTAATTATGGGGAGTGGAAAGTGTTTGGAAGGATGAGGGGATTAGGATCTTCCCTAGACTGACTCATATGAACAACATGTGCCACATGAGGTCAAGGAGGTCATCTCATATGAATGGCATGCGCCACATGAGATTAAGGAGATAGGCTAATATGAATGGCATGCACCACATGAGGCCATGAAAACTAAGACACCCCATCAACCACACTCTTCCATGCTTCTCCTCATGGTGGGAACCTCAAGGTAAGGTAATAATCAAGATAGTAAATTTATCATGGAATTACTAATGTTGAAACATGATGCTTCTCTTGTTAGGTTATGGTTTCAATTGATATCTAACTTGTTTGCACGATTAAAATCAACCAAGGTACTCTCTAAACCCTTAATTCACTTGTGAAATTGATAACTTAAGTTATAATTAGTATAATCCCTACTAGGGACATTACAAGTGGTATCAGAGTATGTTCCTACTAACCTGATTTAATGTATATCCATATGTGTGTTCCTTTCATGTGTATACTTTGTGACCTACATGTATTTATGCAACTATGTGTATACCTTGTATATACTTTGTGACTTCAAGTGTATATTGTGTGCTCATACGTATATCGGAGGAAAGGATAGGACCCATGGTGTAGTGCGCAATGCACCGATACTCTTTCTATTTGGGATGCATTATGGACATGTGTGTGTCAACCATTGTGATGTACTAGTTAGCCATGGTGTATGTGATGAATGTTAGAGCTAGTCAATATGTATTTGTGATCTATGGTGAAGTTCGTCATTGTGCTTATGACTACTTTACACTTAAAAACTATGAAAATGTTAAAAATGTTGTCTGTCAAGTTGTTGAAGTTGGTTGGTAGTTTTCTTGAGCTACTTGCTTGCATGCTTGAGCTATTTGGTTGTGTGCTTGAGTTGGTTTCCTACTTGCTTGAGCTAGGTTCTTGCATGGTTGGGCTACTTTCCTGTCTACTTGAGTTTTTTTCCTACTTGCTTGAGCTAGTTGCTTACATGCTTGAGCTACCTGCTTGTCTACTTCAGTTGGCTACCCACTTGAGCTACTTGCTTGTCTACTCGATCTGGTTGCCTACTTGATTGATCTAGTTTCCTGCACGCTTGAGCTACCTTCCTACCTACTTGAGTCAATTTCCTACTTGCTTGAGCTAGTTGGTTGCATGCTTGAGCTACCTGCTTGTCTACTTGAGTTGGTTTCCTCCTTGCTTGAGCTACTTGCTTGTCTACTTGATCTAGTTGTTTGCTTTCTTGAGCTACCTACCTACTTTCTTGAGCCACTTGCTTGCATGCTTGAGCTACTTGCTTGTCTACTTGAGTTGTTTTCTTGCTTGCTTGAGCTACTTTCCTTCTTGGTTGAGTTACTTGCCTGTGTGCTTCGGCTAGTTGCTTGCTTGAGCTACTTGGTTGTTTTCTTTAATTTGTGATTCATGTGGAGCTCATCCTTGTGTTTAATTTATGTTTAAAACTATGAAAATTTTAGTGTTGTCTATGGGGTTGGGAGGTACTAACAAATCAACTTATCTAAAACTGAATTATTATTAGTATCCAAATGCAATAATAAGAGTTGTGACTATTGAAGTAAAAAGGTGTGACTCCCTCAAATTTGTGATACAAAGGGAGAGCATTTCAATGGGAGAATCCAATTAAGGATAGAACCTTAGTTAACCCTACAAGAGACTTAAATTAGGCCCTCAAGAATAGGGAGGAGGTGTGAAAGGGTGTGGCTCCTAATATGAAAAGATGTTTGGAATGTGATTGCTTGAGGACAAACAATCTTGGGTAGGGAGGACTGTCATGTCCCTCGAAATTGTAACATCAAATATGAAATATTAAAATACAAATAACAAAATCAAATGAATATTTAAATATAAATATGAGTAATTACAATTTAAATATTATAGTTATAATTATTATAGATAACATTATTATTATAATACAAAATCATAGTATGAAACATAATAATTAATATTAATAATTATAAATATCATAATAATAAAGATAGTATTCACAAGAATATAATTAATACAATTATCATAACGAATAGAACAATTAATTAATTGGAAATATCATAATAATAATAACATTCGTAAAAACCAATACTATTATTAATAACTATGCCTTAGTTAATAAATTGAACTAATTAATATTATTGATTTTAAACATCATAATAATAAAAATAATATAAAAAAAAACATAATATTATCTTAATATAATTATACCTTAGATAAATAAATAACTAAATCTAAAAGCATCGTTTCATAATGAGAAGACATACCAATCATTAGAAACAGTAGTGATTAGTATTGCAATGAAAAAGCATGGTCAAAGGAGGGATAAAGGAGTGATTAAGGAAGAGATACGATGGTTACAAAAAGGGAGGTCCCTCAAGGAAGAACCACGACAATTGGATGGTCATAGCTATTGGCCAAGCAAGATATAAAGGCATAAAAATTCCAAAGAAAATGGGAAGTAATAGGATGGAATTGAATGAATGTGAATAATCAGATAAGGAACAACAACCGAAAACAATAGTGGTACATGTTAATTTGGGTCTATGTTCTGATTTAATATAATAATGATTATAGTTATATTTAACATAGGAATACTTATAGTTAATATAAAGGAGGTTCTTAAGCATAGTTAATAATTATGATTCAAATTATACTAAATAACATTAGTAGCATATAGTTCAGATTTATGAATTATTATTGTGATAAATCTTTCATGTAGAATTATGTATCCAAATATATACGATTCTTACAATAGTCCACATTCATTCGTGATAATAGACGTCTCATGTTTAAGGATATTTTTTAAAGTATTAAGTTAGTAGTCTAATGTGCACATTGTTCTACCATGGTGGAAAAGAAGGATTATAGAGGGAATGTTGCAAAGGGGTCTCTACTAGATATGCCACCCAGGGGGGAACAAGATGAGTCCACGAAGGGCCAAGGGGGTACTTGCCTTTGGGGTCAAAGGGTACTGCCCTTGGGTCTAGATTGATCATCGAAGTAACCATCGTAATCTCACCCTCCTACCATGGTGTAAAAAAAGGGGAGGCTTAATTATGGGGAGTGGAAAGTGTTTGGAAGGATGAGGGGATTAGGATCATCCCCATATCAACTCATATGAATGGCACGTGCCACATGAGGTCAAGGAGGTCGTCTCATATGAATCGCATGCGCCACATTAGATTAAGGAGATAGCCTCATATGAATGGAATGCACCACTTGAGGCGTACGAAAACTAAGACACCCCATCATCCATGATCTTGCATGCTTCTCCTCATGGTGGGAACCTCGAGGTAAGGTAATAATCGAGATAGTAAATTTACCATGGAATTACTAATGTTGAAACATGATGCTTCTCTTGTTAGGTTATGGTTTCAATTGATATCTAACTTGTTTACAGGATTAAAATCGACCAAGGTACTCTCTAGACTCTTAATTCACTTGTGAAATTGATAACTTAAGTTAGAATTAGTATAATCCCTACTAGGGACATTACAAATGGACAAGTCAAATCATCAAACAAAAACATTGTTACAATCATACGCAAGCTGGTTGATTCCAATCAACGAGCTTGGCATAAAAAATTGTATGACGCTCTTTGGGCCAACAAAATCACTCCCAAGAGAGCCATCAACACTTCACCATTCATTATCATGTATGGTACAGAGGCTATGCTATCCACCACGGTGTTGTTGTCTGCTTTACAGCTAACATCCACAATGGAAGATGGTGAATTGAAAGATCCAATTGAGAAGCGAGTCATGTACCTAATGAAGCTAGAGGAAGAAAGGGAGGAAGTAGTTGATAGGATCACTTAGCATCAAGAGCGAGTGAAGAATATTTTCAATAAGAAGGCTCGTCAATGATACTTTGAGATTGGAGATGATTTCCTATTATGGGATAAGAGACACAAGCCCAAGGAAATGAATGGAAAGTTTGATTCCTTATGGCAAGGGTCATTCAAGATCCACGAGTTCGTAGGGGAGAATTCTTACATTCTCTTGCACTTGGATGGATGACTCTTCCTACTGTCATACAATAGGAAATATCTAAAGCATTTCATCCCTTCGGAGGCAGAGTAAATTTCTATAAATAATTTTTTATTTTTTTTGGTTATGTTGTAATGTTTTTCCCTGTTCCATAAAGTTTTGTTGTGTTTTAGGTGATTAGGAAATAAGTCTTGACTCCAATGCCCAACTAATAAGATACTAGTCTGTGCTAAACTTTCCAGAGATTCTCAGTTCTCCTATGTCATAAGTATCCAACATGGTCCCCAAATGGAGCCTAATGTTGTAACCAAAATAGAAAAATTTGCTTCATTAAGGCATTTTGATAAAAATGGTTAAAATCTTGTAAATTGTCATCCAAAGTCAACAAAGGTCAAAGTCTCTGAGTATGGAAATTTTCTATTCTTAATAATCTCAAAGAAAAATGGATCATGGGGTTTTTCTGGGTTTATTGTTTAGATGATATTGGTGAAATTTTGAAAATTTTAAAATTAGGGTTTAAGGCCCCTATTTTTAGAAAAACCCTAAAAATAGGATCTTCCCAGAAATGGCTCAAAATTATTTTGATAGGTTAATCTTTCATCACGATCATATTGGTTCAGTCAAAATCATAAAAAATTGGTTTTGCTCATGTGGGTCTATTTCACCTTTTCAAGAGAAAGTTAGGACCTCTGAGGTCAACAATGGAGGATGGCAAGTACCAAGTGTCAAAATCTAAGCTTCAAGCACCCCACAGAAGAATCTATGGTGAAAGATGCTTGAAAAATGGTGAACGGTGGAGGGGAATTTCAAAAGTTGAAAATTTCTAAAAAATAAACTGTCTAGAAAAAGGATGCCTTGTTACAAGGGAGATACCTTGGCAGTCAATGCCTTAGTCAAATTTTCAAATTTTCGTGCACGTAGAATGGTGGAAGCAATTGTAACCATGAATGCAATCACATCGTCAACAATGCAGTCAGCAAGATGGTGAATGCGAAGAGGTGAAAATCTTTGAAGATTTGCTAACATTGGAGACAAAAGCACCCCTATGGGCCGAGGGCGCCCATGAATTCAAAGGCTCAAAGACAGTTGTTAGAATTTGCAGTGTTGGGGATCTTCTTCAAAATTTTGTAGGCTTTCCAACAAATCCATTGTCTCATTCAACAGATTCATCAAACACGAGGAAACAAAGATCAGATGGGAGATGTTGAAAGTCAAAATAAACTCAAAAGTGTTAGTTTATCAAGGAAAGAGCACCCCTGTAGGCCAAGGGCGCCCAGAAATTAAGGAGCGGTTAACCACCTCTAGTAGGCCCTCCTCAAATTCAATCCTACTCTGCAGTGAATGTATCTACCAACTTAGAAGACTTGTCAAACATTGATAAGTGAAGATAGTATGGACACCCAAAACAAAGGAAAAGTTGGAAAACTCAAAAAATAGCTTAGTCAAGAAAAAAAAGAACCCTGATAGCAAAAGGCACCTAACAGTTTGAAGCATCAGATGTTGCTTTTAGGCTTCATGACTTCCAAGAAGTCCTCCTTAGTTACGATCAGGCTTCACGATAATTCCGTCAGCAAATTCATTGAAGCAATTGAACATCCAACAACGAAGACTAAACTAGAGCATTTCGTCAAGGGTTAAAAATTGAATAGTTTCTCAAAAGCTCAAAAGCGCCCCTTCAGGCTAGGGGTGCCTAGGAATTTGAACCTCCTAAAATAGTTTTTAGAGCTTGCGAACCCAGTCATCCTTTCTAAAATTCTTACAGCTTCGCGATGGATTCAACATCCAGTCCACAGGAATCATCAATCACTGACAATTGCAAATTGAAGCACGAGAGGTCAAATTGAAGAAATTGAAAATCATATGAAAATTGGTTATCTGGCAAACAAAAGCACCTTATCTCAAGAAGGTGCCTAGAAATTTGAGCCATCAAAACCACTTTTTAGGGTTTGTAACTCCCAAGAACATCTTATATTTGATCACACTTCACAATGAATCTATCAGCCAAGCCTCAGGATCAATCAAGCGTCCAGAATCAAGGGTCAAAAGGAGGTAGTCTATTAAGGACAATTTCAAAATTTCAAAAATATTCTAACACTGCCAAAACTTAGATACCTAATCTCAAGGTGGTACCCAAGTCAACTTGAGTTCACAATTTTTGAAGACTTTCTCTTCCTCAAGACATCCCAAAATTTGGGGAATTCCTCTAGTTAATAGCCGATCACGCCAGATAACTCCTAAATCAAGGTTTTGACACCCTAATTGATGCTTCCACCTCCACAACTTATTTATCAATAATTTGGGCATCCTTTTTCATTATTTCTATAGGTTGAATCCAAATTCCAAAAAAAAATTTTACTCTCTACGACATTTGAATGATCAAACGACAAGGGTTTTCAACGTTCTTCATAGTTTTGAATACAATTTGCATAGAAGGATGTTTTTCCAGAATTCATATCTCCATGCATCATTTTTTAGTCGTAGTAGTTCATAATCTTTAGCTTCTAACATTCTGGGTTCTCTTCTTTTTTAATCTTCTTCAAGATTGGAAATTTTTCCCACAACTTCTTCTACTTTTGTCTTAGGTTTTCTTGCATGTTCGAGCAAAATCAATCTTTTCACATATCTGACCTTTTGGGTTCATTTTGCACAAGATTGGCCACAAAACCCATGTGCCAAATCTTTCCAGAAAAGTTTCCCTGTTGCCTCCATTTTTGAGGTTTCTAAAAAAATCAATCTTTTTAGAAAAAAAACAAACTAGGTTTACTTAGCACATAAGCGCCTACAAAACCAATGTGTTAGAATTTTTTTGAGGAAAAATTGCCTCGCTACTTCTACCTCTGAGGGATTCTTGCATGTTTGTGATTTTTTTTTGTTTTTGAAAATCTAACATTTTGGGTTCATTCAGAAAGACATTCTCAACAAAACCCATGTCTCAATTGTTTTTGAAAAAATTGCCTCTTGATGAAGCTATTTTTAGCCTTTATAGAAAAAGTTGTTCAAGCATAGTCATGTGCCCAGTCATTCTTCTAGTTTTTCAATATGTAGTTCTCTCAAGTCAAATTCAAGACCAAATTGGTCTTGATTCATGATTTCATAAGAGCACTCAACACCAACTTTCATCAAGTGCATCCGGTGGTTGATTTAGAAAAATTGACAGGCGTAGATACCATCACACTCCAAAACTTTGAACAATCTGGGTTACTTGAGGAAACCTTTTTCCCATTGTGACATAAAATATTGAATTTTTAATTGCTTGTGTCAAGCATTACAACCCTAGTTCACAATAAATTAATCAATCGGTGGATGGGGAAAAAAATTGCAACCTCAAGCCAAAGGACATAAGAAAGGTGTTCTGCTATTCCACCATGTGCAAACAACTTGATTGTGTCAGTTGAAGAATGTGAAAAGGCGTTTAACACATGAAAGGAACAATGTCAAAAAAGGATGGCAAAAATTTGGCTCAAAGAAAAACAAAACAATTTTCCAAGGAACGTTGGATGTGGAGAATTCAGGGATGAGTATGCTATCATGATTACTCTACTCAACCATGTCACGGGTCAAGAAAAAGTACACAAGTTTCATTCATGGATGTTTTACATCATATCTCAGCTTGTCAACAACAAGGAACACTATGACTGGCCTACTTTGATCAGCAATACTCTTCACAACTAGATGATAGGATTCTTCATAGCCCACGAATTCCATATGGTTTCATATCTTGTACATCTAATAGCCTTTCAAGGCCAGTTTAGAGGGTTGAATACCGTTGGAACTCTAGGTGTGCAACTCAAGTTCATGAGCATTTCTCACAGCTAGAATTTTAATAGTCATAATGACACTTCAAGCTAGTAAATGACCTATTCTTCATGCACATAATGAGGGATCTTGACCATGAGTTACATATACGCATTTCACTAGAAGCCATATTGGCAATGGAAGATTGGGTTGATTGGTTCATCCAATTTCCCACATTTTCCTACATTCACATAAATGGTTTCTTAGGCAGTACAACCATGCTACCCTGTTATCCATCAGATAAGGTGGTATTCATGGAGTTCCTAAGGCAATTTCATGAGGTGCACACTTTTCCGTGTACTAAATGCAATTCGTTGCCAACTTTCCTTTTGAGATGGGTGTATATAGGTGCAAATCAACAACTGATGCCAAGTCAATGAGCAATGAAATGATGAAGCTTATGTTGAAAGGCACAAGACAACTAAGAGGGGGGTGAATCAGTTGTCACCAAACACAATCAAAAATCTCAAACACTTATTATCTTCAAATCCACTTTATTTTGTTATTAAGTGTGAACATGTAATGTATATAACAAAAAGTAATATCAACATAAGAAACACCATATTTATGTGGAAAACCCAATAAGGAAAAAACCATGGTGAGGATTATCTCACAATATAAAGTAATTCCAAAACTAATTACAAAGAGGCTCACTTCCAAAGGGCTCATTGCCTACAAATAGTACTCACTATCCAACAAGGAGGCTCATTGCCTATAGATACAAAATATAATAGAAAAATCCACCACAACATATTACACACATCCGCAACCTTGATCAAAAGATTGTAGACACTATCAGCTCACTGCTTTCAAGAATCTAAGACATTAAAGTACTGCTGCCTCAATTCACTTCCATACACTCTTCTTCTTACACTTGTGGCATGTCTGATACTTCAATTCACAACATGCCGACTTGTATTTATACCTTCTTCTACCTTAGAAACTTTCTCCAAGGTTGGCTACACACACTTCATTTTACAAATTCAAATTAGGTCGGCAACTCAACATTCCCATGGTGGAAGAGAATGAGAGCGGACCAAACCAACACTTAAATAAGACCCAAAACAAAATCTCGGATCAATCACATGCTTCCTCAATTGAAACTTATCCTTCACATGAAGTGTAGACATCAGGTTGGCCAAACCTAATTAAAACATAAATGAAATTTTAAGTACACACTTCTGCAACAAGAAGATAACATGTAGACCACATAACATGCTTCACCATACACCGAAACACATCTTAGATTCCTTCAGACTCATCTGCATCAGCTGTAACAACCTTCAAACATAGAACTCTTCTCATCAGTCCATCTAGACTACACAAACACACACAGAAACTCTAAATCTCATCTTCTAGATCACCAAACCATGAATGCCTTTTCCAGAACATAGACAACACCATTACAAGACATCTTCTAGATCCACAAGACCTGAAACAAACTAGCGAAGGACTACAGAGCATAAACATTTCTCCCAGTCCATAGACAAACAGCTTTGCCAAACCAATTCACACACCGGTGAACACAACTTTCACTCTCAATCAAACCAGAAGCTCTAATCCAAGATATATCACCAATGGATGCCCATAAACAACACTTCAGATCCACACAAGCATAGGATCAACATAGAAGAAATGTGGAGCACAAACCAGAGAACATTCTATATACACACACAACTTTGTCTTCTCTATTCCTCAAAAGCACTTGGCAACTCATCATATCAGCACACCTGTAACACCATAAATATAGCTCCATGTACTCACAACATCTCAACTATACGTGCAAAACCTGTGACCACTTGATTCCTTTCTTTGCAACATCTTGTATTGTGTTGACACCAATGAAAACACCACCAAACTCACTCATACTTGCAACAATCTCCCCCTTTTTCATTGATGGAAACACATGATGTGAAAACCCATCAAGGACAACATTCATTCCATTCCTGCACTCTCAATACTCTCTCTCCCTTTCAGCTTCTTTTTCTTTCCCCCTTTTACTTTTTTTCACATGACTTTCTTCCCCCCTTTGGCATCAATGGAAAAGACCAAAACTTTTGATCACTCCCCCTTAGGAGTGCACCCACATCTCATACTGCAACAATGAAACTTCCTACTCCCCCTGTGGAGTAGACCCATTCATTAGTCCAGACAAATGAAGACTCTATAAATCCACTGGACTAATGCACCTCCATGTGAACCTAGTTCAAAGAATGAGGGCCACCCCCAACTTCTCCCTGAGATACTCAAAAGTATCCTTCAGAAGAGCCTTAGTAAATATATCTGCAATCTAATCCTTTGTAGGAACATACTCCAATCTGACTTCATTCTCTAGTACCTTTTCTCTCAAGAAATGATATCTGATAGCTATATGCTTTGTTCTTTAATGCATTACTGGATTATTTAAAATGTTTATAGCACTTGTATTATCACAAAACATAGGGATAGGCTCATCACATATCACTCCTATGTCCTTCAACGTTTGCTTCATCCATAAAACCTGTGAACAACAAGATGCTACAACAATGTACTCAACCTCTGCAGTGGATTAAGAAACTGAATCTTGTTTCTTGCTTAGCCATGAAACCAATCTTCCTCCAAGAAAGAATGCACCACCACTTGTACTCTTTCGGTCATCTACAAAACCAACCCAATCTACATCGATGTAAGCACTCAAAGTGAAATCAGTATCCTTAGGATACCACAAGCCATAATCTAGAGTTCCTTTTAGATATCTGAATATCCTCTTCACAACTGTAACATGTGCTTCTTTAGGTTCTACTTGAAATCTAGCAACCAAACATACTACATGCATAATATTCGGTCTAGAAGTTGTAAGATATAGCAATCCACCAATCATAGATATGTAGATGCTCTGATCAACTTTAGTAGATTCATCATCTTTACTTAGCTTGCATCCAGTCACCATAGGGGTACTAACCAGTTTGGAGTCATCCATTCCAAACTTCAAAAATTATTTGACATATTTAGATTGTGAAATGAATATCCCTTTATCAGTTTGATTTACTTGAAGTCCTAGAAATACATTCAACTCACTAATCATTAACATCTCAAACTCTTTTTGCATCTCTTCTACAAATATCTTACACATACCTTCATTTCCTCCGAAGATGATATCATCAACATACACAACCACTATCAACATTTTATTTCCTTCAACCTTGAAATAGAGATTATTGTCTACGGAGCCTTTGCTAAATCTTTGTTGTGTCAAATATTTGTCCAACCTTGCATACCATGCTCTAGGAGCCTGCTTAAGTCCATACATTGCCTTTTTCAACTTACAAGCCATATCTGGTTTATCTGATAACTGAAATCCCTCTAGTTGTTTCATGTACACCTCTTCTTGCAATTCTCCATTCAGGAATGCAAACTTGACATCCATCTGATATACCTTGAAGTCTTTATGAGCAAAAAATGCCAAGAACATCTAAATAACTTCCATTCTTTCCACTGGGGAAAATGTCTCCTCAAAGTCTATGCCTTCAACCTGTGAATAACCCTTGCATACAAGACTTTCTTTATTCCTTACAACTTCACCATTCTCATTTAACTTATTCCTGAACACCTACTTAGTACTAATCACATTCTTGTTTATAGGTCTAGGAACCAATTCCCATGTCTGGTTCTTCTCTTCTATCTGTTGTAACTCCTCTTTTATTGCTCTTACCCAAATCTCATCTTTGCATGCTTCACACATAGACTTAGGCTCTATCTTTGAAAGTAAACACAGATTTACCTCACTTGTTATCACTTTCCTTCTTGTCTCCAAGTATTTGTTCTTCGAGATGATTCTTCTTTACATACTTAGAATTCTTGTATAGGTTTGTGCTCTCTTCAATATGTTCTTCTTCCTCTTATTCTCTTCTCTGCACTTTTCCAAGAGAAATTTAATTTTAGTCTTAACTTCACTTTATCTCAACTCGGTCTGTGTATTAGTCCTCATCAACCTTCATGATTTGTGGTCTTCAACTATCTTTTCTCAATATTTTACTGCTACTCTACATATGGCCATTACCCAAGAAAAAATACTCATCATCTAGAACCTAAACCTCCTGCAAAACATCATCTATTTTAATGTACATTTTCTTCCTAAAACACCTTAAAGTACTTCACAGAGGGAATCTTGCTAATCCATGTTCTCATAAGGAGCTCCTATGTTGTTACCTCGATCTAAAAATCTATTGGGTTAGTACAGAAAGCAAAGTAGGATTACCTCTCTGCATACATCAAAGTACATTTGCTTTTTTCATCATTGTTCTTGGCAGCCTTCCTAAACAGTTTTCTGTTCTTTTCTTTCTACAACTCCACTCTCACTGGTAGTTCTAGAGTGTAGAAAACAAATTTTTATGCCATGCTCTTCTACAAAATGTGCATTAAACCTTAGTTGCAGCCACGTTCTACTTTATTCTTAAAACATTTAATTCTCGTGGCCTACTCTATCTTCATTTTTCCTTAAACACTTTGAAAATCTCAAATCCTAAAGCCTGATCTTTTCTCTAAGAAATGTAACTGCCATTCTAGAATAAATAAGGAGGCACACAATTTACAACATTAAGACTTATTTTTCTTGTAGGACCACAAAGGTCTGTATAAACCAATTCCAACATTTCAGTAGTAGATTGCTCTTTTCCTTTAAAACTACATCTTGTTTGCTTTCCCAATTGACAAATTTTGCACACAGTATTGGTAGGCTTTGTGATTTTAGGAAGATCCAAAACAACCTCTCTTGAACTAATCCTGATCAAATTATCAAAGTTCACATGTCCCAACCTCCAATGCCATAGCCAACTTTCATTAACCCTGAGACAGAATAACTATCAACACCCTAAGTCGAGTAAATATTTCAAGGTTCTTTCTTTAGTAAAAGAAATCAGCAATTAACTTTTCTGAATCTCATAAGTATTTTCTTTGAAACACAAAGCTTCTTAAATCCTTTTAATGCAATTTTTTCCAAATACCAAAGATTTACCTTAAGCCCTTAATGATAATAGAAATCATCAAGATTATTTTTCCATCAAAACTAATTTTATTCCTTTCCTTAACAAATTTTGTCTTAAAATCAACTCCAAACAAGGACTAATCCAATTATCATAATTTTCAAGTTCAGTGAACTTACTTTTATCTCCAATCATGTGATTTGAGCAGCCATTGTCAATCATCAAATAGTCTTCATCTTGTCTAGCATGAAATGCGGTAACCAGAGTACCTTCCATCTCATCCTTGTTCTCTAGACCACTTTCCCTTGCACATCTTCCAGATTTAGTAGACACAGATTTATTCTCTAAAGCTAAAAACAAGAATTCATCATCATTATCCTTAAAATAAGATTCATCATCAAAAATTCCAACATCTTCTCTAACATAATACAACTTCTTGAACTTATTATTCTTTCTATCTTTATTATCTTTGTTCTTCTTATGTACAACTTTATTTGGACATCTTGAGGCATAGTGACCAATATTTCCACAACTGAAACATTTAAAAGGAAACATACCTTTGTACTTACCGGTACCTTTCTTCAACTTTCTTGTAAAATTTTCTTCCAACTCTTCCGAATTATCACTATTCAGATCATCCTCTGTCTTTGTAGCTTTAAAGGTTGATTTTGACTTCTCTTTCTTTCCAAACTTCCTCATCTCAATGTGTATGAGCAGTTCCAAATAGCCATTTCTCAGTAATCTCTCAGAATCTGCATGCCTCTTCAATAGCTTGGAACCACCATCAGAATCTCCCTGCATCAAAATCTTTCTCCACAAGATCTTCTACCATCAGAGTCCACCGATTTTACTCATTCACCAGACATCAAAGCCCTTTGGAAAATAGCTTGCAACATCTTCACCTTCTCTTTCATTTCTTCAATTCCTCATGCATGCACCAGTTGTTAGCTTCCTGACACCCCCCAATTCCATCTATTTCCATAGATATCTTCCAACTTTTTCCAAACTTCATAAGGGCCCCAAAGAAAGAAACTTTTGTCGCTCAGTTTAGATAAAGTGAATAGAGCCTGCACACCTTGATTTTTCATTTTCCTCATAGGTAGAAATCTCATATGCAAAAGAAGGACAACTTTCCAGTGCAACATACTTTGTCTCAACAACTTTCCAAGTCTTGTAACCAAGAGAAATTATGTAACCTCTCATCTACACTTTCCAGTCACTGTAGTCAGATCCATCAAACTTAGGGATTTCCAATTTGTATGCCATCAGATATACCTCAAGTGGTCAAGCTTTTCTCCAAGGAATCAAAGCTTTGATACCAATTGTTGAAAGGTGCAAGACAACTGAGAGGGGGGTGAATCAGTTATCACCAAACACAATCAAAAATCTCAAACACTTATTATCTTCAAATCCACTTTATTCTGTTATTAAGTGTGAACATGAAATGCAAATATCAGAAAGCAATATCAACACAAGAAACACCAAATTTATGTGGAAAACCCAACAAGGGAAAAACCACGGTGAGGATTAGCTCACACTATAAAGTAATTCCAAAACCAATTACAAAGAGGATCACTACCTACAAATAGGACTCATTGTCCAAAAAGGAGGCTCACTACCTACAAATTTAAAAGATAATAGAAAAATCCACCACAACAAATTACACACATCTGTAGCCTTGATCAAAAGATTGTAGACACCGTTAGCTCATTGCTTTCAGGAATCTAACACATTAAAGTATTGTTACCTCAATTCACTTTCGCACACTTTGCTTCTTACACTTGTGGCATGTCTAATAATTCAATTCACAACATCTCAACTTGTATTTATACCTTCTTCAACCTTAGAAACTTTCTCCAAGGTCAGCTACACACGCTTCATTTTACAAATTCAAATTAAGTCAAAAAATCAACATTCTCGTGGTGGAAGAGAATGAGAGAAAACCAAACCAACACTTAACCAAGACCCAAAACAATGTCTCAGATCAATCACATGCTTCCTCAATTGATACTTATCCTTCGCATGAAGTGTAGACATTAGGTTGGCAAAACCTAATGAAAGCACAAATGAACTTTGAAGTACACGCTTCTGCAATAAGAAGATAACATGTGGACCACATAACACGCTTCACCATACACTAGAACACATCTTAGATGCCTTCAGACTCATCCACATCAGCTGCAACTACCTTCAAACACATAACTCTTCTCATCAGTCCATCTAGACTACATAGACACACACAAAAACTTTGAATCTCATCTTTCGAAGCACCAAACCATGAATGCCTTTTCCAAAACACAGAAAACACCATTACAAGAAATCTTTCAGATCCGCAAGACCTGAAACAAACTAGCAGAAGACTTCAAAGCATAAACATTTCTCCTAGTCCACAGACAAACAACTTTTTCAAACCAGTTCACACATCGGTGAACACAACTTTCACTCTCCACCAAACCACAAGCTCTAATCTAGGATATATCACCAATAGATGCCCATAAACAACACTTCAGATCTGCACAAGCATAGGATCAACATAGAATAAATGTGGAGCAAAAACTTGAGCACATTTTGTACACACACACAAATTTGTCTTCTCTATTCCTCAAAAGTACTTGGCAACTCATCATATCAGCACACTTGCAACACCATAAAGATAGCTCCATGTACTCACATCTCAACAACATCTCAACTCTACATGCACAACCTGTGATCACTTGATTCCTTTCTCTGCAACATCTTGTATTATGTTGACATCAATGAAAACACCACCAAACTTACTCATATTTGCAACAGCATAATCTTAAGTTTCTCATAGAAAGGTGCTCATATGACCATTGGGGGCTTTTGATAGCTCGCCTTGGCAGCAATTCTTCCACATATTGTTGATTTCTTATCAAAGGATGTGGAAGGTTCATCAGATGATGATGATGAGGTCATACTTCCCTCATTTTTCAGAGATCGCATTGACTTGCAACCACATCGATCCATTGATTGGTATGCCAAAGAGAGCACCTCCATTAAGGAAAGGACAAGCTGGGTTGTGAAGAACAACAAGCTATTATTGGATAGAAAGAAGATGTGGGAGGTAGTTACTCCAATCACAAAGCCACCACCAGTTACCACCACACTACCTTCCACTTCTAAAAGGAAATCTAAAGTAAAATTAATGTTTCATCCTCCAGAGGGTTCAAATAATAGCAAAATGTCAAGACATTCGAAGGAAAAGATGAAAGTTGTTGATGTAAATCAGCAAGAATGACAAATGGATACAACCACGGATACGGTTGAAGTAGTTCTAGAAGTAGAAGTAGAGCATCCTATTTCGTCACCACTACAACTGTCTCCAATTCACATTGACTTGGAGCCTTATTCACCAGTTCATGACATCTCCACACCAGCTCACTCATCAAGAGTTGATGAGATGAGAACTAATCCTCCCAACGAAGTTAGTCTATACTCTTCATCTTGGCCTGAGAACATCTCGAGTAGGAAGAGAAGAAATCCTTCGTACCAGTTGGAATTTTTTGAGTTTGACAATGTCTTCCAAGACACATTTGACAAGAAACTCAAGAATCAAGTCAGCATGGAGAAGAATATCGACAATGAGGTGGTCATTGAGATTGCTACACCACCAATTGACAAGGACACAATGAGGTTGAGGCCAATGATTTCACATTGGTCAAAGCCAACCTTGGGAGAATTACATGAAAAATCTAATAAATCTCTTTGAGGTTGCAACAGTTAGCTTGAATGAAATATTGGTCAGAGATGGTGAAGACAATGTAGCCCTCAAGGTTGAAAATCAGCAGTTACGGGAGTAAATCTCCAACCTCCTTCATGGTACTTAACATGTCACCGCATTGCTCCCATAGATGTTGGAATTACCTATAGAAAAAAATCAACTAAGTCAGTTGGTTATTTATGGGAAACACCTAAGAGATTGGGTAGAATATTTCATCATCGGGGGTTGATTCATACTTGCATAAATGTACCAGTTGAGGTACAATGCCAATGATCTTCGCTCAGAAATTCAAGAATTAGAGCAAAGCATGGTGGAAAGGAAACCCAGGGATAATGCCATCCTTTCTCACTTGAGGGTGGTGTATGATTCATTCACTACTGATGAAGACAAGTAGAATATTTTTACTTGGAGAGAACAACAAATCTTCAAGATAAAAACATACAAAGAAATCTCTATAGAAATAATTGAATATAGACAAAAGGTGGCAAGTGCTCTCAAGTTCGTAAGAAATTTCATGTCACAAGTCCCTTGCCATTATAAATGAGAGGATGGTGAGTACATTGAGCTTGGAAAAGTGTAGAATTTCAGGACCTCATCTATAGTAGTTTCAATGGTGACCCTGTTGATTGCAAGTTGAGTCAAGTCGCAACCATGTCAGTGAAGTTTGATGAAGCAACTATAAGGAGAAGTGAATTTCAAGATCAGATTACCGGTGGCAAGGAAATGTTATGGAGGCATTGCATCATTTAGAAGATTATCAGTGCTCCAGATGATGAGGCAGTTAATAGCTTCTTGGAGGATATGATTGCTCAAGTTGATGGCCAGTGAACTGCCAATTGAGGTGTATGACATTCTCCAAGAATAGAATTTTAGATCAGTAGTTAATTTGATGCCTTTTCCAAGTTAACTAACTGTCCTCTTTTTATGCATGTCTGTCCTTGGAGATATTTCTTGTACAGTTGGAGTTAGTTTTATTTTTAGATCAGTTAACTGAGGTAGTCTTTCTAGTTAATTGTTAGTTACCTTTGTGTAGACATAGGAATAAATCTTACAGATTGGCAAGGATTGATTGTTAAAATAAGGATATTTTAGGGTTCCCTACTCTTGTGTTTGTCTATAAATAAGAGCAACCTTGCTCATTGTATTTTATCCGTTATTACTATAACAAAATTGTTGAGCCTTAGTTCCTTCAAGCTTTGCTAGTTAATATCTATTCACTTTGTTCAGTGTATTTTGGTTCATCGTATGTTGTATGTTTGTCTTCTTCATACAAATTTCTATCCCAAATGTGTAATTGTTGTTGGAAAGCTTTTTGAGGAAATAAATCTTGTGCCTATAGTTCTTTGATCAAAAGTATCAAGATTTTTTTCATGGTATTGTTGTTTTTTGTAATATTTATTTCGATCTACACCTCAAAAGTACAATGAGTCTTTGAGAGAATTTTGAGATCAATTTTATTGTTTCATGTTTTGTTTTTATAATATTTATCTCAGCCTACACCTCAAAAGTACAATGAGTCTTTGAGGGAATTTTGAGATCAAGTTTATCGTTTGATGTTTTGCTTTTATAATCTTTGTTTTAGCTTTCATCTGAAAGTACAATGAGTCTTTTGATGCATTCTGGAAATAATTTTGTTTAATCTTTGTGTTTACCAAAATCATTCCTTGTTACTTCTAAATTCTCTTGCTCTAAATTTACTTGAGAAGATAGAAGCGTTATAATTTTAGGCCTAGTTGTAGTTGAAGTTACAAAACTAGAGAAAACCTCAGCTGCAATGCAACGAGTTTTATAACCTCTTGCTCTTAGCTGAAATACAAAGATAGTAATTTAGTTTACTTTTTCTTTTTATGCATAATCAACAAAAGAGGGAGCTTCCCATCCTAATTTGAAGAGCAATCTACCTATGCATAGTTGTTTGTTTCCAATCCGCACACCAGAGGCGTGAATTGAAATGCCAACAGTTTCGAATATCTTTTGCAATAACATGTCAATTTGGAATTAAAATGGAAAGATCAATTGGTATGATGTTTTATTTAATTCAAGGAAACTAAAAAAAGAATATCAGTTTTTTTGGGACTGTTTCACTACTGAGATTGTATGGTTCATCTGGAAGGCTAGGAATGAGGAGAAATTTTAGGTGGGTAGTAGAGGGTTTACTGAGTCTAACAAAAGACTCATATTTATCTCTATTGTTTTGCAAGTTACAGTGACCATGGAAATTTCGATGGCCAAGTTCATGAGGCTGATAACATATGGTGTAGTGATGGTGAACAAATTGGAGGTCAAGTATGGACACACTTGGCACCATAACCAGAATTATTCGGAGACCTTCCTCAAGGCACTGAGAGAATTCCAAAGAGTCTTCAATGAAGCGACTGTTGAGAACAAGGGGGACATAAATAGACCAAGAGAGATTTATAATGCAACACAGGTATCATAGGATATCTCTATGGTGCAACCTACTACTCAGGAGGCCAAGTATGGTGAATCAAAGGTGAACAGTAATAACGGAAAGGGATAAAATCTCCCATGGCAGTTGAATCCTTTTTTTGGCTATATAATATAATGTTCGAACCAAAATACACCTCACTCTTTTGTCACATGGACTATTTTTTATCTGATCTATTATGTGTTGTTATGTATACATTTTGACAGTGCAAAGGAAGTTGATAATGTTTAATCCGTTGTAATTGAACTGGCTTGTGTCCTATAAATTCATTTTGATTGTGCAAAAGGAACTGATAGTGGATAATCTAATGTAAAATGAGCTAGAATGCTCATCCTGTGAACTGCATATTGTTAACTTATTATCAATACAAAAGAAATATTAACGCCATAGGAATTCCTCAATAAGTTGCTACAAAAATGCAAGTATTAATGTTATATATCAAACCCTAACTCTAATAATGTGAGAAAATAGAAAATGTAATTATGTAAACAACCTAGCTACCCACTATATAGATGGATATTAAAGAAATCTAGATTAATAACATAAGTGATATAGTGTGCAACAATATTATTTTGTACAAGATTTTAACACAACAATATAATGATGCCAAGACTAATAATGGACAATAACTAATTCATGTAGTAGAAAAATACTCACAAAGTGCACTAAAGATTATTATGATAGTTGATAATATTTAAACTTGCAAAATAAGCAAACTTGTGCAATATAATTGAACATGCATTACTTAAAAATGTATGGCAACATCAACAATGTTGTAAAATCCTTTAAAAATGGTGTGATTCCTCTTATGATTTATACAAGTATCAAGGATGACGCAACACCTAGAAGACCTATTTATGATGAGTGCCTATCCCCCAAAACACCATGCCATCACTTAAAAATTATATGGAAACATTATTCAAAAGTACAACTAGCTAGAAAATGAGTACAACAATCCTTAGATATTGTGATTGGTCTCTAGAAAGGTACACCAATCCTAATAACATAGCCCAACACAAATATGTAACCATTGTAGGGTGGCACTATAGTTTTACATAATACTAAGTAGCAATATAGGTTACTATAGCAATGGTATAGACTATTATAGCAATTGTATGGATTACTCTAGCAATGGTATGGATTACAATAGCAAGGGTATAAATTATTTTCACAAACTTCACAATCTAAAAATATTCAATAATACTCATGAAATTCAAACTTCTTCAAAACCTTCATCACAATGGAAAAATCTTCAATAATACTCATGAAATTGAAACTTCTTTACAATGAGTGCTTATCCCCCAAAAAACCATGCCAATACTTGAAAGTTATATGAAAACAGTGTTGGTAAGTACAACTAGCTATAAAATGGGTACAATGATCCTTAGATGTTGTGATTGGTCTCTAGAAAGGTACAAAAGTATGTAACTATCGTAGGGAAAAACTATAGTTGTACATATTGTTAAGTAGTGGTATAGGTTATTGTATCAATAATATAGATTACTATAGTAATGGTATGGATTACTATAGTAGGGGTATAAATTATAGTAGAAAACTTCACAATCTCAAAATCTTCAATAATATTCATGAAATCAATACTTTTTCAAAACCTTCATCGCAATGGAAATCCCCAAATGGAATTTTCTCAAATGGATAAGAGGGTTTTCATCCTTAGACAAAACAATAAGCATAAAAGTTCAATCTCAAAAATTAGGGTTTAGACAACAATACAATAGATAATTTTATGCCTCACTCCTACTTTTTAGACTCTTTGAGGAAAAATAATTGAATGTTATATCATTTTTTACTTTTCCCTTCAAAAATTAATTTGAGAAGTGTCTAGAAAGCCCTTTAAAAATAAAAGATTACTTTTGGCACTATGTCCTAAGATACTGTATTGATCCTCTTTTAAAAATAACTTTTAAGTCGTCCTATTATAAAATAATACCATAGAGTGACTACGATAACTAAATTTATTATTTTTTAAAAATATTTTCCTCATCATCCCCTTTAGATTATGAAAATAGGCTAAGGTGCTCCTAATTATCTTCACCTAAAAAAGTGATCATAATAGTATATCAAATAAAGACTTTACAAAGTTGGACAAAAAGGCACAAGGAACCATTTAGTTGTGTCTTATAGATTTTATCCTCTTGAAGGTCTCAAAAGAGGCTATCACAAACAATTTATAAGAGAATAGAAAACATTTATCAAATTAAAAAAATTATTAATAATATGTATGCGGAAAAAAAAAATCTCTTTGAAAATGAATTAAGGAAACTTTGATTAAGCATTTGAATGTTTTAAATTTAATTTTGAGTTATCTAGTTTTTATTGATAATAGGCTATATTGGGACGATAAAAGGATGAGACATTTAATAAGTCTAGTTGGCTAGAAGAGATTCAGTGATGATGAGAGGCACATAATGTGAGACTTTGTTTAAGCTTAATGCCTTGACATTTTGTAATGGTTTCAAAGTAACTAATAGTTCTAAATATGCATGTATGTTATGACAACAACATTTGTGTCACATTACTGAATAATAATTTCAAATCATTATTAGTAAAAATATGTTTGATGATTTTTCTTCTTATTTTAATGAGTTTGATTTATATAAGCACTATGCTTTGAAAGTAAAATAAAATTTATTTTCCTTTCGAAGTACCAAAGAAAAATGTGTTTTAAAATTCAACTATATGTGTAGGAGTTTATGGTGAACTCCTCAAACACCTCGTTATCACTTGCAAGAGAAAACAACTTCTATAAGAGAGAAATGGCAAAAATATCATGCTATCATTAAGATGCAAGAATGCCAAACTGAATATGACAAAGTACATATGAAACCTTGCTTATATAGGAAAGGTTGAGATGTAGTATGTAATATGATGTTGACATGTGTCATAATCTCATGACATATGACAACTAACTAACTACCTAGAAAATGATGCTAGATAAGATAAGACTTCTAGAAAAGACAACTCATCCTTCTGGAAGGAATCTTATATCCTAAGCAAACATGTGAAACTATCACCTAGTAAATGATACCTAGGAATATAATTAAATGCCTAAGTAAACTTATGTAAGTGTAATTAAATAATTAATTACACCAACACCCCCCCTAAGTGCAACTTAGGAGAGAATATTATTATGCAACTGATGCAAAGATGGGTCTTGGCTACGAGGCCATGTTAGGTACCCATGTACAAATGCAATGCAAAGAAATCTCTCACAAATGGAGAAAAGGAGAAACCCCAGTGGACAAAGCTCCTCCCCAAAAGAGATGAAATACAATAATGATATCTATCACAAATCCAATCAATCTCCATCCACACAAAGGATGAAAGAGAGACCATTCAGCCCCCCCATAATGAGATAACCTACTATAAGAGAGTCATTGGAAGTACACTATGGAGTAACATTGGGATCCTCAATTCAACAAGCAAGGAAATATACTTTTGTTTGCTAGAAACCATATTAGAGTCACTCAAGGATTGAAGTCAAAATCATGAAAAGCAACAGTAGACTTGATGCCAAGGAACACTAGAAAACTCGCAAATTGACACAACTATGAAATCTATGAAGAAACAATTGATTGAAAGATGATCTAGAATTGAAATGAAGTGCAGATAAAATGCAAACCTAATGCACACAAAAAAGGAAATAATGCATCCACTGATGAATGTTCACATCTGCCTCCATGATGAAAAATAATCTCAATTTTTTGTAGATGAAAAAATCTAAAAAATGGCTTGTACCACTATGAAGTGCTCGAAACTAGCTTTTCGTCGATATCTCGTTTGCTAAAAACGGACACCATGGTCAAAAGTTATGAATTTTTCAAAAATGTTGAATTTAGCCTATAGGAAACGGGTTTTCTAGCAAAAAAGTTTACTTCTAATTTGATTTTTGAGAGATCTATTCACAATTAGTAGACAATAATAGAAATCTAAAAATATTTTGATGCTAAGAACAAAACCCATAAATCATTTTTTGATCCAGTAAGCAAAAGATGAAAAAATGATTTTTTTTAACCTTTAGCCAAGAGAAAAATGATGCGTGGCAATTTTTGTACAACAATTTTCTTCATATTTGTGCAAGATATGCAAAATCTAAAAGATACGTAGATTGAGATTTCAACCCTGGCTACAAAACCTAGAAATCATTTTTCCTACAAATGAGTGGAAGCTGGATTTCTGAAGCAAAAATGAAAATGACTCCAATAAAAAATGACTTGAATCAAACCCTTGACAAAATATGTCAAATTTTGATGAAACAAAAGTCAATTCTGACTTTCTCAAACGCCCTGGATTCAATGGTGAGGCTCTCAAGACTCCAACTCGCATCCAACAAAACTTTCACGCCAAGATTGGTCCCTCAGATCTGGGAAGAAGTCTACAACACTGAAGCTCTGATACCATGTAGGAGTTTATGGGGAACTCCTCAAACACCCCAATATCACTTGCAAGACAAAATAACTTCCACAAGAGAGAAATGGTAGAAATTTCATGCTATCATTAAGATGCAAGAATGCCAAACTGAATATGGAAAAGTACATATGAAGCCTTGCTTATATAGGCAAGGTTGAGATGTAGTATGTAATATGATGTTGACATGTGTCATAATCTTATGGCATGCGACAACTAACTAACTACCTAGGAAATGATGCTAGATAAGATAAGACTTCTAGAAAATACAACTCATCCTTCTAGAAGGAATCTTATATCCTAAGTAAACATATGAACCTATCACCTAGTAAATGATACCTAGGAATATAATTAAATGTCTAAGTAAACTTATGTAAGTGTAATTAAATAATTAATTACACCAACAATATGGATGCATTTGATACAAAAAATGTGGGTTCTATTGATAAATCGCTTTATTATGTTTCATTCATAGACAATTACTCAAAATACACCCAAGTTTTTTTAATTTAAATCTAAAATTTCCTTTAAGTTCAAAGATTTTAAGAAATTGGTTAAAAACAATCAAATAGGAATTCAATTATTTTTATAGACATGTAGGTATTATGAGGCAAAATATTACCACTATACAATAGAATGGAGAAAAGAGAGGAACTAAACCTTTATAAAAGGAGTTAGAAGTATGATGAGTGGTGCATAGTTATATCGATGCTTTTGGGTTGAGGTTGTGAGTACTGCCTACTACTTGATTAGCAAATATTTTTATTTATTTATTATTGACAAAACTCCTTATGAGGTGAAGAAACTATGTATTTTTACATTTAAGAGTAGTTTTCTATGAGGGATTTGTTCATGTGCCTTGAGAAAAGTGATCTAAGTTGGATCCCAAAGCTCAAAATGCATATTCATTGGGTATGGTGACAATAATAAGGATTACAAATTTTTTGAAAATGGTTTATTCTAAGAACGTAGTATTTAGGGAACATGGAGTGTATTTTTACAAAGCACAATCAAACAGAAAACAATGCATTTTGAAACTAAGGTCAATAAGCAAGTACATGTATATGTTGAAGAATGGAATGGACTTAAAAATAGAGAAGAAGAAGAAGATTCGGGTGATTTTTGTGTATATTAAGCATGCATAGAAACAAGAAAATCCCTTACTCCACTCTCTAGAAGATCCATGAAACAACAAGGTTCAATTAGCAATTATACCCCACCATATTTCAGATGTACTTGTTTTATTGTGTGCAAATGATGAACCTAGATTTTTCGAGGAATTTTTTTCTTCAAATGAACTTGGTTCTTGGATGGAGGTCACATAAGAAGAGATGATAGCCTTAAAACAAATGTGATTCCTAGGATCTTGTGAGTTTGTCAAAGGGAGGGAAATATATATATATGTATGTATGTATGTATGTATGTATGTATGTATGTATGTATGTATGTATGTATGTATGTATGTATGTATATATGTGTGTATGTGTGTATGTGTGTATGTGTATGTATATGTATATGTATATGTATGTATGTATGTATAGATACATACATACATACTTTCGAGACCAACCTATTCGCCTTACCCCATCGACCCATTCACCTTAGGTCTCGAAGGGTTGGGAAATGGGGTTGAGGAATATATGGTTGGGAGTGAAGCTCAGGTGGTGGTAGAGCCTGGGGCGAGTGGGGGGGGGGGCTCCCACAAAAAACACATTCATTTATTAATGAAAAGTGTCCCCCCCCCTTGAAACAATGACATCTACCTCCACTACTAGAACTGGAACCCTATAGTTCCCTGACCCCACCGGTCTCGAGGGATGGTATATAAATATATATATATGTATGTATTTATGTATATATATATATATATATGTATATATATACATATATATATATATGTATATCTATATATATGTATGTATATATATGTATATATATATGTATCTATATATATTTATATGTATGTATGTATATATATTTATATGTATGTATATATATATGTATGTATATATTTATATATGTATATATATATATATATATATATATATATATATATATATATGTATATATATATATATGTATGTATATACATGTATACACACACACACACACACACACACACACACACACCACTAATGGAAATTTAAAGAGGCATAAGGCCAAGCTAGTGGTTAAGATCCACTCTCAAAGAAAGGGGGTTGATTTTGGTAAAAAGAATTGTCCTATTGCTAGATTGATTTCCATTAGATTCCTACATTCTATTACTACTTGTAATTTTGAAAAGGAGAAAGTAGATGTTAAATTGCTTTTTGCATGGTTAAAACATTAATTATGTGGTTTGAAATAATTATCTTAAATGTGGTATAAAAAAAATCAATGTTTTCACATTGAAATCAGATTTTGTTAAAGTGAAAATTATTGTGTTTGCATTAAATGTATTAATGATTGGATTCTAATTATTATCTTGTGTGTTGATGACATGTTTATTAGTAATAGCAAGGTGATAATTAAGAAGTTTGAAAGCAAACAATTTTATGCATTTTACGTGAAATATAAGAGAAATAAAATTCATTTTGAGAATAAAAATAATGTGTCTTATGCTAGTGTTGTAGGGAGTCTAATGTATACAATAGTATGTACTAGATAAGATATCGGCTAAATAGCTAAAAAATTTAGCAGATTTATGTCTAGGCCTAATAAATAGTATTAGACTTATGGTAAGAAGGTGTTTAGAATTTGTGAGAAACTTCTAATATTGCTTATATTGGCATAGTTCAATGATGTTGACAAGTTATTTGATATACAAGGTTTTGTTGATTCAATCAAGTAGGTGACATGGATAGTTAGTGATCCACCAATGGATTTGTTTTTTATGTTTAGTGGTTTTTTCAGTTGGATAACTAAAAAAATATACAAGTGCATTGTCCACCATTGAAGCATAGTGTAAGGCTTCTATACATGCATATAAAGAGGTGACATGATTATAGAGACTATGTTCAAGAGTTTATTTAGATTGCAAGGTGGTTAAAATTGGATTTGACTATCAAAGTATTATTTTCCAAAAACCTTAGTACCATACTCATACTAAGCACACAAATGTATAATATCATTTTCTTCACAAGATGGTGGGAGTGGTAAGGTTAGGATACAAAAGGCTAACGCTTTGAAAAATGTTGAAGATTCACTTACAAAAAAAAAGCAAAAAAAAATTATTTTGTTGTCAGGAGGTCTTAGGAATTGTATCATGTACTTGATTTCATTCTTAAATGTCATTTGTGTCTTTTCCATATAAATATCAAGTGCAAGAATGTTAGGATAAAGATGATATCTACCTTGCAAATCTCAACGTCTAATGCATTTGATTATGTATAGACAAATAATGTATTATACCTTAATACATGAGATGGGTGAACTCGAATGCCCATATGTAATAGCAATAGCAATATTAATTATTATTCTCTAATTATTGCAAGAAGAAATAGAAAGAAGAAGAAAAAAATGAAAAGTCACAATTTAATATAAAAAGTCATGAGTTGTAAATGGTTGCATAATGGGCACCTAGGAGTTACAATTTGAATTTTCTAACATTATGGTGGAAGTTACTTGCTCATGAGACTTATTTACTCTTTTGAGAGAGGTATCCTATGTCCCACTTTTTATCCAAAGTAGGACATTGAAATCAACATTTTTCACTAAATTTTCACTTTATAAAACCTATAGCATCTAAACCATTAATAATTTGGAGAACTATCGATTTATGAGGATTTGTGTGTAGATTTTAAATATATTTTAAAAAATTAGAAAAAAATTATGATTTTTTTGTGTAGCTTTAAATGATTTATTTTTTATAGTACAAACAACATTTGTTAAATGACATTTATGTTGTAATGCATAAATTTTTTTGTTGAAAGGATAAAATATAATTTCTAAAATATAAATTTGTAACATCAATATCTAGTGCATGGATATTTTTCATAATTTTTTGTTGCGTATTTTTTAAAAATTAATTTTCAAATAAGAGTAATTATAATTTGGACATAGGTGTATGTTGTAATATATAACTTATTTTTTTCTTCATATTGGTTTTTGAAGATGAAAAAAACCGAGACTTAGTCCTATATGAATACCAATGGAGTTGGAAGAATTAACATTTACTATTACTTAAACCTTGGCACCCCTCCTTCAATCCTCTCACAGAATCTTTCGATTTGGCTCCAGTCTGGGTAAGGCTACCGAATCTTCCTCTTCAATTTTGGTGTGATGCATGCTTTGAAGCCATTGGTTGTTCACTGAGGAAGTTTTTAGGGGTGGATGAGGGCTCTTCAAACTTTCTGCACACTACCTATGCTCGCATACTAGTGGAGATAAACACAACCAAATATCTCCCTGCGAATGTGCTTCTAAAAATTGCGGGGATGGAATGGAATCAATTGCTTGACTATGAGGGATTATCTTTTCGGTGTCGTCGATGTTTCAGAATTGGTCACATGGCTGCACACTGCTCAAAACGTTGGCATGAAATCCAAGCTACATGGTGGAAAGATGCCACCCCCTACATTACTCAGTGGAAAAGGATGAGTCAGATGGAGAGGTTGATGTGCCACCAAAAGTTGTTGATTCTACCTCAGGCATAGCTCCATCAAGCGACTCCCAAACAACTACAAAGGCAACAGATACTTCCTCTACAACGAAGCTTGTTGGAGATACTCCTCCTCCTGGAAAAGCCCCAAAGAAAAGTAGCGGGGATCAAATTGGGAATCTTACTAATTCAGAGGCCTTGGTAGAAGCTCAACAAGAAGGTCATCATAGGGTAAAAGATTGCAATTCAGGAATAACTTCCCCAAAGGGAATCCAAATAACCAGAGGGAGTGTAGAGGAATTGGGTAAAGGCGCGTCAGGGGAAATTTGGACAAAGGCACAAAGGAAAAAGAAGAAGTTCGAGGCAAAATGTAACAAATAGCACATAACTCACTCAGTAGCTAGTAAAATGGGGCAAGAAGCAATGGCGGGGATGAGGTCCCCCTAATGTGGCCTCACTAGTTCATAGCTCCAGTCAAAAGCGGTGGGTGTTGCCCCTTAGCAACGATTTACCAATCAAATATATATATATATATATATAACTTATTTTTTATGTATTAGACTTTTATTTTTATTTTTTGCTAAAACAACCTGGCATAAATATCTAGTGCATGCATATTTTTTAGAATTTTTTTCTTGATTTTTCTATTTTTTCACTTGTGAAACACATACCTTGATGTTTGTTGAAAAACCTACATTCACAAGAAATAAAATATAAATATATTAATAAAATTAAAAATATTTAAAATTATAATTTTTGGAGAGATTATAAAAAGGGCTACATACTTACAAAACATTATTTTTGAATGACTTTATTTGATCTCTCAAAGGGTAAAGAAAAAAATGTTTTCTTGTCAACATTTTGATAGGTGTGAAAGAGACTCCATTGTGGGTATGATTTAAGATTATAATGGTTCTATCCAATAGGGTTTGATCTAAGAAGGTCTTATCTAACCCTCTTCAATTAAAACCCTTTAGATGGAACCTCTCAAGGCTTAAATCATTAATTTTTCAAAAAAAAAAGTGTGATTTCGAGAAAAAATCAGGATGTCCCAAATTTGGGATCCATTATTGTTGAATGACCTAGAGATGCTCTTCATAAATATGGTGCATTGAATTTTTGCTTGTTGAAATGAGAGCCCTGATTTTACTCAACAGTTTAGTATACTACTAATAATTTCTATTTTTTTATTGTTCTATATATTTGAACCATGAGATAGAGGTATTACATATTTTTAAAGTTAATTTTGTATTGTCAAAATGTGGTTGGACTAAAGAAGATAACGTGGATTGCATTGTTATAAAGATTTATTATTTATTAATACAAGTTCAATGTCTCTTTGGTGGTGAAGTTTCTTCTCGAAAGGGATTCTCCATGTAAATTATAGTGTTATGTGTTTATCATGTGTTTGTTGATAACATATTTCTTCAAGTTATGTTTCAAATTTGAATAGTTAATCACACATTCAATAAATCAAATTTGTACACTTAATTCATATACTTTCACTATTTGTTCATTGATTTCTCAACACTTTCTTATATTACTCCCATGTAGCCTATATTCCTATTGTTACATATAGGTCTTGTTTAACTCTTGTGTTACACATTCCATGTTTTTCAATTATATATTCATATTTTTCATGTAAAAAAAAAATCTACATGATTTATGATGAAAAATGATTTAAGATGTTCTTGTGATCCTTATCTTCTATGACTATGTTGTTTACATACTACGATTACCTTTATCATGATCCTAATGCTTTCTATATTGACTTTTCATGATTATAAATCCATGTTCATGTCTTATGATCCTTATCGTGCTTAGATCATTTGATTACATTTTATGACTCTTGTCATTCCCGCATCTATTACATCATAAATAATCCTTATCTAGCCTTTAAGGTCATCCTTATCCTAACATTTTCCCTATTGGGTACAACCTTATACTTTTGTAATTTTCTCCTACTTCTATTTGCTTGTACACTTAACTTTTCCATTTATCCCTTGTGATTCTTACTCAATGTTATTGATAGATATTTGTAAATGTTTAATGTGCTTACATGTTCTTTATCTAGCATTTATGACTATTTGTCTTATGATTTTCCTTACTAGTGGAACCTTTTACACACGCCTTGATGATGAGCTCCAACTTATGTGCTTATTTTTTTATGATACGATGATTCCTTTTATTATATTATGTGCTTTATTGTGGTTATTTGTTTTCTTCTTTCCTACAATTCCCTACATCCTATGTATGCAACCAATTAGGAGGGGTCATAAATCATCACTAATATTTTTTATAAGCTTGATTACAACAATGCAACCATGATAATTATGATCACTCTAAGGTATCAAATAGAGCTTCATTACCATTTTAAAATAGAGACTCTTCCTTAAGTCATCAACAAAGTCAAATGTTCATTTGCATAATCATAGCTTTGTATCACTTTTTGTAATATATGGAATCCCTTAACATTTTTCTCTACTATTCACATTTTTAATAGCTTCTTGCTCAAATAAGTTGTAATTAATGTTTATCTCAAATTATGTGGAGAACACTACCAATTGCATGTTTTTCTCCATTTTGAAGGTTTCAATGGGGCATTAAAGACAAACAAATCAAGAATAGTCCATTATTTTAAATGGACCAAATGTGTTTTCACTATCTAAAAATATTGATCATACATTATCCTATATCAAATCTACGATTGCAAACTTGACCCAAGTCAATTTTGTAGTCATGAATTTGATCCATTCACTTTTAAAATTCAAATTTATCCATTGTTGACTATTTTGTTGGTCGTTGTGAGTTGACCTAGTGCATGTTATGTTGATTTTGCTTGGTTGTATTAAAGCCACTCCCTCATTCATCTAATACCATCAAATAGTTATTAAAAAGACACGTACTAAGGTTTGGTTGATAGAACATTTACAAAAGCATCACAGCAAAATTATTAGAGGATATCATTTTAGGCAATGTTGCACACTTGCTTGTTATTTTAAGATCTTTATTCAAAGTCATCAAGTCATTCCACCCAAGATCTTGACCTTGAAATACATGAACCTTGTCATCCAACAAATTCCTCAAAGGTGTATAAACACCACCAATCCTTATTTATTATCAAACATCATAGATCAAGGGGAGTGAAGTTCAAGAATTTGTGAACTGCCCAAGCATTCACATGAGTTACAAAATCATTCTTGCACAACAAATGAAGCCTACACTCATGGAGATTGCCTCTGCAACAAAAATTCTAATCCAAAACAACACACAATTGAATTTCTAGGTCAGCAGCAAAAGATAAAAATTCAAAGCATTGATGATTAAAACCCTAAACATCTCTACATCAAAATCAAAGCTAAGTCAACATTTTATTGCTATAAAATTTAATGATCAATCCCAATGCTATCATCTAGGTTAATTTGTACTCATTTGTGTGCATTTATTTAGCTAGTTAAAATCATTTTATAAGGGTGTGTTTAATTACTCAACAATATTAAAAAAGTAAATTAAAATATAAGTTAAGATTTAATTTGGGAAATTAAAATAGTAAACATTCATGGGGAAATTAGAAAAATCCTAAACAAAATTTTAGACTTCAGATTTAAAAATAATTTTATTTTATTTTTTAATGTGTTAACCCAATTTCAGGTA
>VDFB02320112.1:0-26961 GCA_007258455.2 Sequoia sempervirens | reverse complement strand
CTTAAGCCCCTTGAACTCCAATAACTACTCTATCAAAATTTGACATTTTTTTCTCTTAGGTCTCTGAAGAGTTTTTTTTCGAAAACCACATAAGTCAAAATGATTGGGACCTCTCAA
This sequence comes from Sequoia sempervirens, assembly GCA_007258455.2. Classification (NCBI taxonomy): domain Eukaryota; kingdom Viridiplantae; phylum Streptophyta; class Pinopsida; order Cupressales; family Cupressaceae; genus Sequoia; species Sequoia sempervirens. Next base: position 26,844 of record VDFB02320112.1, on the reverse strand, counting down.
AAATGAAATAATTCCTTCTCTACCATTCACCTTCCCATCCCAATGTTTTGGTGCAATTGATTCAATCCACAACATGAAGAATGTAAAATATGGCTCTTGGAAATAATACATCAAACACTACTACGATAATTTGTAACAATACATTCATTGTCGCCATAGTCAAATGGTTTTAAGTTGAAAAAACTGAGAGGTTATTATGGAGGGAATCAAAACCATACTATAATTCTAGAAAAAAAATTAGGTCCCATGAACTCTAAGAATCACTCCATGAAAGTTTGCAATTTTTTCTCTTTAGTCCCTTAAGAGATTTTGTCAAAATTGGGTAGCCTAGAAGGAATGGAACCCCTCACAAATGAAATGATGCACCCTCTAGCATTCACCTATCTATCCTAATTTTTTGGTATATTCAATTCAATCCCATGACATGGAGAACAAAAACATGGTTCTTGGTAACATTATGTTGAACATGAATGAGGAATTTTACAAGAATACTTTTGTTGGTGTCATAGTCAAATGGCTTCAATTGGATATAAACTAAGATATTTTGTTGTAGAGAGACACCACATTTAATTGTAGGTCTACAAAGAAAATTATTAGGCCCTATGAACTCCAAGAACTATTCCATCAAATTTTGGAAAGTTATTACTCTTTAGTCTCTCAAGAGACTTTGTCAAAATCATGAATCTTGAAAGGATTGAAACACTTCAAGGAAAAATAGAGCCTCCTTTAGAATTCACCTATCTAGTTGATGAAAATTGAGAGAGGTTATCTTATAGGTACCCCACATCCATCTATAGGTCTAAAATATATTCTTAGACCTCATGAACTCTTAGAACTACTTTATCAAAGTTTGGCAACTTTTCTCTTAGGTCTCTTAAGAGACTTTCTCAAAACTTTGTAATCCAAAGGGATTGAGACACTTTGGGAATGAAACAAAGCCTCCTCTAGCATTCACCTACCCATCCTAACATGTTGGCACATTCATTTCAATCCCACAATGTAAAGAACATAAAATATGCCCCTTGGCAACAATATGTTAAATGTAAATGAGGCTTTTGCAAGAATGCAATAGTTGATGTCATGGTCAAACAATTTGAAGTTGATAAAATTAAGAGAGGTTATTATTGAGGGATCCTACATATAATTATAATTCTTAACAAAAATTTCTTAAGCCCCATGAGCTCTGATAACTATTCCATCAAAGTTTGGCAATTTTTTTCTCCTAGGTATCTTAAGATGTTTTTTGAAATCATGTTAACCTAGATGAACCACACTTTATTGGAGTTGTGTGTCCTAGATGAATTGAGACACTTGAGTGATAAATAATTCCTCCTCTAGAATTCACCCACCCACACTAATGTGTTGGTGTAGTCAATTTAGTCTCATAATGTGAAGAACATAAAATATGGCTCTTGGCAGCATTATGTTGAACACAAATGAGGCATTTTAAAAGGATACATTTATTGTTGGCATAGTAAAATGGTTTTTATTTGGTTAAAACTAAGTTTTTTTTATTGTAGAGGGACCCCTCATCTATAGGTCCAAAAAAAAAATTCTTAGACCCCATAAAATTTGATAGCTATATCAAATTTTGACAAGTTTTTGCTTGTCTCTTAAGAGACTTTGCATAACCATATAGCTTGTATAAATCAAGAAACTTGAGGGAAGAAATGGGGACTCTATCATTCACCTACCTACCCTAATGTGTTTTCATAGTTTTTTTGGTCCTACGATGCTAAGATCATAAAATATGGCTCTTGGCAACAATACACTAAACACAAATGAATCATTTTGTATGATTGCATCCATTATTAACATGATCAAATGGATTTGAGTTGATAAGATATAATATATTTTATTGTGAAGGGGTATCATATCTAATTATAGATCCCAAAAAGACATTTTTAAGCCCCACAAACTCTAAGAACTAATTTATCAAAGTTTGGAAATTTTTTGCTCTTAGATCTCTTAAGAGACTATCATAACTAGGTAACCCAAACAGATTGAGACACTTAGTGGTAAAAATGGGCTCTCCTCTAGCATTCACTTTCCCACCCTAATATATTAGTATATTTCATTCAATCCCATGAGGTGAAGAACATAAAATATGGCTCTTGGAAACATTATGCTAAACACAAATGAGGCATTATATAAGAAGGCATTAATTATTAGCATGTTCAAATAGTTTTGAGTGAACAAACACTAAGAGATGTTATTATGGAGGGAACCCACATTTATTTGTACGTCCAAATAGACAATTTCTAAAGATGGCTAATTTTGAGAACCATTTTTCCAAAGTCTAGTGATTTTTTGCTCTTAGGTCTCTTAAGAGACTTTGTTGAAACCATATAGCTTGAACAGATCAAGACACTTGGGGAATGAAATAGGTCCTTTAGAGTTCACCTTCTCACCCTAATATGTTGGTATAGTCAGTTATGTCCCATGAGGCAAAGAAAGTACAATATTATTGGCTACATTATACTAAACACCACTAAGGAAATTTATAAGAATGCATTAGTTATTAGCACAATCAAACAATTTTGAGTCGATGAAAATTGAGAGCAGTTATTATGGAGGGGACCCATTTCTAGTTTTAGCTCCAAATGGAACACTCTTGTGCATCATAAATTCTAAGCGGAATTATGCCCAAGTTTTGGTAAATTTTTCTCTTTTGTCAAATGGCATATCTTGGTAGGATTGAGACACTTGGGGAATGAAACAAAGCCTCCTCTAACATTCACCCACCCACCATGACATGTTAGCACAATTGGTTCAATCCCACAAAACAATGAAAATAAATATGGCTCTTGCTAATTGTTAGCAAGAAAATTGGTGAGCACAAACCAAAGTTTTGAGCCCTAAGTACTTTTTCAGTGTTGTAGGTTGTACCCCAGACTTAGTCATATCAAGGGAGGAATAGTTTGATTTGGATAGTGTCAACTAGTTAACCATATATAACAGAATATCATACAACACAATATAGATTAAATTCTAGGATCAATATATTATAAATATCAATTGAGTACATTCATATCTCCTTATATCACCTTTTTAAATCATATATATTTATCATATATCTTCCCCTATACTTTTTGCATGCTCTTTTGTATGCTCTTTCTTTCCTATCTCTCTTATAAATATCTTATCTCTTAACTTGTACTTCTTCTATCCTTCTCTTCTTTTCTCTTACTCTATTTACATATATTTTCCTATATATATATTTATGAGATGGAACATGATCCATCTATCATATCCCTACCCTAGATAGTATCTTTGAATCTTATTCTTTGCGAGCTCTTTGTGGCAAGATGTGGTAGGATTTACTTGGTGATGCTTGAATTGATGTACTTTCCAACCAATATCATCCCCCCTTTCAAAATGTTGGCTTGCCCCCAAGTCAATTCTACTCAGGATTAGTATGATAGTGTTTAAGAAGTGCTCAATTTACAAAGTATTGTAATATTGTTTTATCTAATGTCCTTAGTTTTATTGCTCTTGATTCAAGAATATCATTAATTTGACAAGGGCTAGTCATCTAACTTTTAGTTTTCCTTGATTCTTGAATTTTATATCATAGAGTAAGACCATATGATCAACCTTGAATTGTTTAGACCAGATTTTTTTATCGTGCCATGCTTTATTTCATCTTTATGTCCATATATGGTATGTTACTAGTTGTCTTGCTTCATCTAGTTTATCTAGTTCTTCTAGTTGATGTTTGACTTATTCTTTTACAATGAGTATTAAGGCCAATATTGCATGGAGCTTATGGACAATGAAATCTAGAGGTAGGTTGGCATCCATTCCATACAAGAGATCAAATGGAGTGTGTCTCGTAGATTGTTTGTATATAATGTGATTCCTAGAGCACCACAAGAATTTTAATGTCCTAATCGGTCATGTTTTCATCACACATATTGGTTAGAGTAGTTCCTATAATTTTATTCAATGCTTCACTTGCCCCATTTTCTTGTGGATGGCATGATGTGTTGTGGTTATGGGTGATCATGAAATTAGCTCGTAACTCCTTTATTATCTTGTTGACAAAGTGTTTTCCCTTATCACTGGTTAAGCTCAATGGACACAAGAATCTAGCAATTATATTATGGTAGAGAAGTTTGGCGATAGTATATGTGATGTAATCTTTGGTCAATTCATCTTCATCCCATTTAGTTAAGTATTCTATACTAGTAATAATGGATCTAGCTTTGGACAGTTTCGTCAAAGGTTTTATGGGACCTATGAATTCAATATCCCATTTCTCAAATGGGACTTGTCCTAACACTGGTTGGAGGGAAATTTCATCTCAAGCAATGGGTCACCCTATTCTTTGGAAAATATCCTAGTTCTTTGTATAGTTATTATCATTTTTATATATACTAGGTCACCATAACCCAACAAGTAGTATTTTTTAGGTACTAGTGTCTCATCAATTATGTCCCCCAGCAATACCTTCATTCCCTTAAAATTTTCTCACGTTCATGTTCATAGACTACTCTCTAAAGGATGTCATCTCTCTCATTTTTGTATAATCCTCCCTCAATTAAGGTAAAAGGAAGGGACTTTCATAGTAACACCTTTTTATCATTAGTTGTCATATTAGTGGGATATTTACCAATAGAAAGTAATTGGGCTACATCAAGAAATTCTTCTGATATCGTAGTTATCTAGAATAGATGGGTGTCAAGTAAGTCCTCTTCATCAACCTCCTTGGGCTCTTCCCTTGTACCAATTCTAGATAAGTAGTATGGACCTTCATTATCCCTCCTTGGTTTTACCATTATATTAAAATTAAATTCTTGAAATAGTAGTAACCATTGACATATTCTTCCTTGTATCACTGGTTTGTTTAGAAGGAATTTTAAGGGCTCATGGTTAGTGAAAAATGTGAATGGGGGTGGATAGGAGATAGTGGAAAAAATTGTGTAATGCATAGACCATGACTAAGGCCTCTCATTCAATGGTAGTGTAATTTCTCTCGGCCTGGGAAAGTTTGTGGTTGGAAAAAGCAACTAGGTGATCTTTATTTTCACGTGGTTGGGAAAGTACTACTCTTATCACTATTCCAATAGCATCTACATGGACATGAAAAGGTACAAACCAATTTGGAAATATAAGAATAAGACCTTCTATTATTTTCTATTTCAATATGTTGAATGATTTTTAACATTGGTCAGTCCAAGTAATAGCTTTATTAGTTCTCTTTTTGAATAGTTCTTCTAAAGGAGCAACTAGGGTCGCATATACTTTGATAAGTTTTTTGTGATACCCAATATAGCCTAGAAATGTCTTAACCTTTGTTGTTGTTTTAGGTGGTGGTAAATCTACAATCAAGTCCAAATCTTCATTGGATCTACCATTAGTCCCTTTTTACATATTGTGTGCCCTAGTAATGTGCCAAACGATAATGCAAAAATGCATTTCTTAATATTCAAGGATATTTGTATACTTTTATATTTTTTTAGCAAAATTCAGTGATTGAATGTAGTTCTTAGCTAAGCCACTTTTATATTTTTTTAGCATGATTCGGTGATTGAATGTAGTTCTTAACTAAGCCATAGACTATCCAATCATCCAAATATACTTCGAGGAAGTCATGGATAAACTCCTTAAATGTATACACCATTATTATGCTAAATATTATTGGTACATTTTTCAATCCAAAGGGAACTACTATATTCATGAATGATCCCCACATTTGTAGAAAATGTTGTTTTAGGTAAATCTTCCTTAAGTAGGACTTGGTGGTATCCCCATCAATAAATAAATAAATCTTTCTCCATGCAATGAATTTGAGTATTTACTTGGTGAAGGGAGTAGGAAAGGGGTCATGAATACATGCTTTGTTAAGTTCCTAGAAATATACACATATCTAGATTTATCTTGTCTTTTTATTTTGTACTTCCATGGGGCTAATCCATTCAGAATATTTCATTGGTTTGATAAGCCCTACCACCAACATTTTATCTAATTTTATTTTAACTCTTTTCTTCATGTTAGGGTTAAGGAAATAAGGCATTTTTCGATGCAGTTTGGTTCCCTCTTTTAGTTGTACTTTCATGACTCCCACTTCTTTTATGCCTTTCATTTCTATGAAGTTCATGGGAATAGTTCCTCATATTTTTATAGTAATTGAATTATTGATGTCACAATTGATTATTGCCAATAATCACCAATTTTTTCCATTTTAGAATTATCCTCATGGGCTATATTCTCTTCTCTTAACTTGAGGGGTTGGTTATAATAATGGTCCTTAGAATCATTTTCAGTTGCAGTTCCCTTTCCCCTTCCTCGGTGATCTCAAATTTTTAGCCTAGTTCTTCTTCATCCTTTTATATATAGCATCTTCTTTTGATTGGTTGTGCTTGTTTGTCCATCCATTCAACCAACTTCTAGATTCCTTGGCTTCAAGGAGGTGGATTTTGTAGTTGTTGAGAATGGGTGTCCTCTCACTAGTAGAATTTGGAAAATATATGACTAGGTAACTAAAACTTTTAGTCAAAATAACTAAAAAAGACTAAATTCTACGCATTTTTTACAACTTAGCTATAAATGAGTAAATAAATAACTAATTTGGTCGTTGACTAAAAAATTATTTAGTCATAGAAATAAAAATGACTAAATAGTTAGTCATCAAATCCAAAGTAGACAAATTTGTTTAAAAAACAACTCGGCCAAATATTGGCACGATGTATTCATTTGCGCAATTTATTGGCATGATTATTCATGTTCATTGCAAATTCATTTGTCTCGCTTGATCTCACTTCATTTGTTCATTGAAGACCTTGCTTCATTCGTTAGCCTGGCATGAGGCGTTTTGATCAAAAACTACTTGCATGGGTGATAAGGATTCAAAGAGGACCTGGAGACTTTTGAAAAGGTAGGAAAGGGCAAGGAATTTGGAGTTTTTTGCAACAAATTTGAATTTGCCAAGGCCCTTTGTAGAAAAATCAGATTTGGGGACGACCTCTACAACAAATTCAGAGGTAATTCAAAACCCTCATTACATTAAACACAAATTTGAAATGATTATTATAATCTACTACTTTTAATAATGTTATATTGCTCTTAATAATGTTATTTTACAATCTTGCCACTATTCTGCTTCATAATGTGCTCAAGCTAAATATAATAAATTTTGGGTGTTAGTGCCAAATTAGAATTTCCTCAAACAATTTTGATACATTTTCACTATAAGCACAAATTGTCCTTGTGCAAAGTAAACATGTGCCAGATTTACCCACACATCAAGCATCTGAAAAAAGATGTTTCCTACTGCAACTTCTTGTACCTATGTAAAAATTTCCTTTGCAATATCAAATTGACCCCTTTCAACTAGCACAACGACTGCCTCATTTGTAGCATAAACATTTCCTAGTCTTTGTGCCAACACTTTACAATACAATTCTCTAGCCTTCTCAAGATGTTGTGCCTCCACCTTTGGATCCCTCCTCTCATTGCGAAAAGGTACAAAATAATTCCAATTTCCAATTGAAATGTCAACATAAGAATTCTTTGTATCTGATTCACTTTGTGCAACTTTAATTGTTTATTTGCTTTAAGCTAGTCATTTGTTTTCAGTTTCATTTTTCCAAGCACAAATAAAGCATTTGATGATTTTTTATCCACCTCAAGTGCATCCTCAATCAATTCTAGGCTTAGTTGGATCTCATTCCAAGCCTAAGCCATGGCTGCAAGACGTAGATATGCATCCACATAATCATGAAACTTGAACAATATTAGCCTATATAAAAGATTTGTTTTTTCAGTATCATGTAGTTGTTCAAACAACCTAACAAGATTAAATAGTGTTGTGACTTTATCCCATGGTAAATCAAGTCAAACACCGCCTTCTTCTAGTCAATGGAAGAATTTCTTATCCTTAAAGAGCACAAGAAAAACTACAGAATTAGCACTGGGGATTTTATTTATGAATTCAACCCAAATGCCATTTCCTAATGCCTCTTAAAATTTTGTTGAGCCAACTCTAGTTCATCACACTCAAAATGAAGAACCCTAATGTTGTTTAACAATTGAATGGGTAATTCTTCTCTTCTCTTCTTCATAAGAGACTTTGGCATCTTAAGAGAATCTAAGGTTGCACTGGGTTCTGATGATATTAATAACTCACCCATCTTGATAAATGCATGGGCATCAGGTGGATCTATGTGAGTTTCCTTTCTTAAAATTTCCAAATCCTTCTCTGTCAGCCCTTGTTGAGCATATATATGGCCTACAACTTTTAATTTCTCACAGTTTTCAAGATGGACCTCCAAAACCTTTTCAAAATTTGAGCTGAGAGAACTCTTAAGATCTCCCAACTTCAATTGAACCTATCCACAAAATCATGTGGCCTCTAGCTTCCCTTGACAAGTGATGTCATAATCACCTTTACTATGATAAGATCGTGCAAGATTATAATATGAATGATATTTCATGAGAGGGTGGTCTGTTGAAACAAGAGTTGTCTCAACCAATTGTTCCACAAGAAAATGTTGCCTTGCAGTGAAGAAAAAATGGTTTGCTAAATGATTCAATGTCATTGCAGAGTACGGGTATAATTCAAAGGCTCTGTGCATCTTTTCCATTCCTTCATGAACACTACCTTTTTCACTAACTGTGAGAATCCTACAAGTAAAAAATGCACAAAACTAACCACAGAGATTTATGCAGAGGCATAACATCATTTCCTAATGCCTCCATAAGAGTTTGTTGAGCTAACTCTAGTTCATCACGCTCAAAATGAAGAACCCCAATGTTGTTTAACAATTGAATGGGTACTTCTTCTCTACCATTCTTTAGAAGAGACTTTAGTGTCTTAAGAGAATCTAAGGCTGCACTAGGGTCTGAAGTTTTTAATAACTCATCCATCTTGATAAATGCATGGGCATTAGGTGGATCTTTGTGAGTTTCCTTTCTTAAAATTTCCAAATCCTTCTCTATTATCCTTTGTTGAGCATATATATGGCCTACAACTTTTAAGCTCTCACAGTTCTCAAGGTGGACCTCCAAAACCTTTTCAAAATTTGAGAGAGAACTCTTAAGATCTCCCAGCTTCAATTGAACCTATCCATAAAATCTTGTGGCCTCTAGCTTTCCTTGACAAGTGGTTTCATAATCACTTTTACTATGATAAGATCGTGCAAGATTATAATATGAATGAGATTTCATGAGAGGGTGGTCAGTTGAAACAAGAGCTTTCTTAGTCAACTATTCCACAAGAAAAAAATTCCCTGCAATGAAGAAAAAATGGTTTGCTAAATGATTCAATGCCATTGCAAAGTATGGGCATAATTCAAAGGCTTTACACATATTTTTCATTCCTTCATGAACACTACCTTTTTCACTAACTGTGAGAATCCTACAAGTAAAAAATGCACAAAACTGGCCACAAAGACTTCTGTAGAGGTAGAACATCATTTCCTAATGCCTCCATAAAAGTTTGTTGAGCCAACTCTAATTCATCATGCCCAAAATAAAGAACCCCAATGTTGTTTAACAATTGAATGGGTACTTATTCTCTACTCTTCTTCAAAAGAAACTTTGGCATCTTCAGAGAATCTAAGGATGCACTAGGGTCTAGCAATATTAATAACTCGCCCATCTTGATAAATGCATGGGCATCATGTGGATATATGCAAGTTGCCTTTCTTAAATTTCCAAAGCCTTCTTTGCTTGTCATTGTTGAGCATATATATGGCCTATAACTTTTAAGCTCTCACAGTTCTCAGGGTGGACCTCCAAAACCTTTTCAAATTTTGAGAGAGAACTCTTAAGATCTCCCAGCTTCAATTGAACCTATCCACAAAATCCAGCGGCCTCTGGATTTCCTTGACAAGTGGTGTCATAATCACCTTTACTATGATAAGATCATGCAAGATTATAAATGAATGAGATTTCATGAGAGGGTGGTCAGTTGAAACAAGAGCTATCTCAGTCAACTATTCCACAAGAAAATGATGCCATGTGAAGAAAAAATGGTTTACTAAATGATTCAATGCCATTACACAGTACGAGTATAATTGAAAGGCTCTACACATCTTTTCCATTTCTTCACGAACACTACCTTTTTCACTAACTATGAGAATCCTACAATTAAAAAGTGCACAAAATTGACCATAAGGATTTTTCCCCATTTCAAACAGCAAAATTTCCAAAAAAATGCAAATAAAATCACGTTGATTTTCATGCCAAAAAAAACCACGAGACCATAGCTTGTTGCTTACTATTATGCTTTGATAGATTTTTTCCAAGCATTCATAGCTTTTTTGAAATCACTTGTTTTAGGCTTTTAGCCATAGCAGCAAGGCAGTGAACTGTTTGATAAAATGCTTTGGTAGACATGTATGAAAAATGTGGTAGCATAGAAAAGGAAATGAACTTTGGAAAAAATGGCTCAAAGAAATGTGGTCTCATGGTGATGGAATGCCATTATGAATTCTATGACAAGCGAATTGTCATGGATTTTCATGGCATTCCATCACCATGAGACCACATTTCTTTGAGGCATTTTTTTAACCAGTTCACTACCTTGTCTATGCTATTGATTACTATTATGCTTTGATAGAGTTTTTCCAAGTATCTTTAGCTTGTTCGAAAGCACTTGTTTTACAATTTTATCCATAGAAACAAGAAATTGAATTGTATGATAAAATGCTTTGGTAGACATGTATGAAAAATGTGATAGCATAGACAAGGCAGTGAACTTTGGAAAAAATGCCTCAAAGAAATGTGGTCTCTTGGTGATGGAATGCCATGATGAATGCCATGACAAGTGAATTGTTATGGATTATCATGGCAATCCATCACCATGAGACCACATTTCTTTGAGGCATTTTTTCAACTAGTTCATTGCCTTGTTTATGCTATTGCTTACTATTATGCTTTGATATATTTTTTCCAAGCATCCTTAGCTTGTTCAAAAGCACTTATTTTAGGCTTTTAGCCATAGCAACATGGCAATGAATTGTTTAATAAAATGCTTTGGTAGACATGTATGAAAAATGTGGTAGAATAGACAAGGCAGTCAACTTTTTGAAAAAATTCCTCAAAGAAATGTGGTCTCATGGAATGCCATGACAAGCAAATGCAATTGGCACTTGCTCCTAGTTATTAGTTATGCAATGTCAAGTAATTGCATAACTACTTAGGTTGACTTTGTAAAAACTATATTGTAATTGAAACTTTGTCATCATTCAACATCTAGTTATTAGTTATGCAATGTAAAGTAATTCTTTGAGTTTGAAAGATGTGTAATGCAATGTAATCAACAATTTGAATATAAACTAAAAAAGTCTATTTTTTACAATTCATTAGTTAAACTCTCTATTTTATTTTCTCTCTATAACTCTATTGCTATGGGAATGCCTTTCAATTAAAAAATAGTTTTTGTCTCTTAGTCTACAATTTTTTGTTGCTATATGTAGAACATTACAGATGGATCAACGTCAAAGGTTGAAATACCATGCATTTGATGAGAGAATAGCCGATGAGAGTGTCATGGAAAAATATCCATGTCCATGTAATGACTGTCTTGGTGGAAAGGTGAAAAAAAGAAGTCAGATTTATCGACATATGATAAGATATGGCTTGCATAGTGGTATAAGCCCTTGGAATGTCAATTATTACGAAGATATGATAGAACGAAAGAGTGTGAGAAATGAAGAGGCAACAAACATAGATGAAGTGGAACCAAACATAGATGAAGAGGCAACAATGTTAGACGAAGGGTTTGAAGTTGATAGAATGTTGAATGAGGGTCTAAACGATGATTGGGCCAAGTTGATGGAGGATGCTTCAAAGCCTTTGTATGCTAAGTTGTTTGACAACAATCCTTCAAATTCTTAACTTGCAAGTGGTGTTTGGTTGGATAAATGAGAGTGTAGATTAGTTATTGGCATTATTAAGTTCGTTGTTGCCACCTGACTCCACATTGCAAACAAAACGAAGTCAATGTAGAAAGGAAATCTCTAAGCTAGGCTTAGGGTATGAAAACATCCACACATGTGTGAATGGTTGTGTATTATTTTGCAAGAATCTTGCAAGTGAGAGTGAATGTTTGAAATGTCATGAAGCGAAGTATAAAAAAAGGGTTAAATCAGATGTGGTTCTTAGAAAGGTTCTTCGCCACTTTTCGATAATCCTACGATTACTTTGAATGTATAGGTGCAGAGACATTGTTGAACTTATGCAATGGAATGCCCAAAATAAGAGCACTGATGGAAAACAATAACATGTGCCTGATTTTAAGACGTGGATGGAATTTGATAACAGATGGCCTAATTTTTCTCAAGATCCTCGTAATATAAGGTTGGGTTTGGCTCTAGATGGGGTGAACCCATTCTCAGATCAAAGTACTAAATGGTCAACTTGGCCATTATTTTTAATAAATTATAACTTTCCTCCATGGTTAGCAACTAAACCATTTTTCTTAATGTTATCATTGATTATACCAAGAAAGACAAGTGACTTCAGATACAATTGGTGCTTATCTAGAGCCATTATATGATGAGTTAATGGAATTGTGGAAAGGAATTGAAGTAATTCAATCTTTAAGGGATGGTCATTCAATTAAATTCACTTTAAGAGCTTCCTTATTGTTTATGATTCATGATCTTCCTGCATATGGCACATTGTCTGGTATCAGTGTTCATGGATACCATGGATCTCCTGCTTGCAACTTTAACGATTTTGTGAGGCACTCAAGAATTTTGTGTAAGTGTATTTATTGTGGACATCGTGCTTACCTTAAAATGGATCATCCATATCATCAACAAAAAACACAGTTCAATGGTCAAGAAGAGAATCGTGAAGCACCATTGTTAATAATAGGTGATTAAATTGTTGAGAATGGACAAAAAAGAATGTGATTTATTGAAAATGATGGGATTTTTGGTAGTAGATATGATCCATGTAATAAAAGCGGTGTAAAAAGGTTGTGCATATTCTATAAGTTTCCATACTTTAAGGATATAACCATTAGGCATATTGTTGATTTTATGCATACGAAGAAAAATATAGCCTATGCTATTATAGAAACTCTTTTTGGTGCTTTTGATAATATTTCATCACGTGAAAACTTTCGACAACTAAAGATTCGTCAAAATCTTTGGGTTGAAAAATATGATGATGAAAAATATAGAAAACCTAGTTCTCTTTATGTTTGGCTAAAGGAACAACATGCACAATTCTTACAGTTGATGTCTCAGACTTGCTTTCCCACTAGATATGTAAGTAGTAGTATTAGAAGCCAAACTGACATTAATGGCTTAAGAGGCCTCAAAACCCATGACTATCATGTCATAATGGAGAATATTTTACCTATTGTGGTAAATATATTAAGTTTGGAAAGGGGGCCAAGATTGGCAGTTATAAGGTTGGGCCTAATATTAAAGAGAACGAGTTTACATGTATTAGATCCTTCAAAATTTGATAGTTTGAGGGAGGAGGTTGTCAAAGTCCTTTGTCTATTGGGACGGGAATTTCCACCAACCATCAATAACATTTCTATGCATCTTTTGATACATCTACAATATGAACTAAAGCATTGTGGCCCAATAAGAACAAGATGGATGTATCCTATAGAATGATATATGAAGGTTTTGAAAAAAATTGTTCGTACTAGGGAAAAACTGAAAGGTAGCATGTTTGAGGGATATTCAATGCAATAGGCCATGGGATTTTGCACAGAATATATGAAGGATTTTAAAAATGTCCATCGACATGTATGGGACGATGATGAAGAAGACATAGTTGCAGGTGAAGTATTAGAAGGAAATGGATGTCGCTTCAAGCTATCACATCCAAAAAGAAGTGTGATACATGCCTATATTCTTGAAAACACATCTTCGTTCAATAAGTGACGCAAGTAAAAAAAAAATGACAATAATTTATTTACTCAATTGCATTTACACATTTACATTATCAATCTTACTATTTGTACGTTAATATTCTATGTAGAAAATATGAAGAAGAAAATCAAGCTTGGATGCAACATCGACCTCAAAGGCATAGATGTCATGTTGATTTGATTGGAGGTGATTCTTTTCCAAAATTTGAAGAATGGATTGCTAATGCAGTTAGTGATGCAAAAGGTCAAGATATAACAAAGGAAGAAAGTGAGCTTTCACAACCTCCACATTTATGGCTACGTGGTTTAGTGGAATGTGGGCCTATGGTAGTCATTTAAGAGTGGAATAAAAAGACAAAGCAAAGATAAATTGTGATTGTGTTGTTAGTGTCGAATTTCTTCACGAAACTGAGAAGAAATTTTATGTTGGATTCATCCAACAAATTATTCTAGTGGACTATGGTGAAAATAGTCCTATAATATTAAAATGTAAGTGGATCCGACCATCTGCAGTACAATTGACGAGTATGGATTTGTATACGCAAATAGAAGACAATTTTTATTAGAGACGAATGAGTTGTATGTTCCCCCCTTCAAATTAACTAATCATTCCTAATTGATGATGTAAGAAGCCCAGGATGGTTGTATGTCATTCAAATAGAGTCTTGTTCAAAACGAAAATTCATGGAAGTTGTTGATATAATGCTTGATGGGAAATATGTTAATTTACAAGAAACATTCAAAGAAGTGGATGAAGACGATGATGGAGTGTTTGAAGAATACATTTTGATTACCAATGAAGAGATTGGGAGAGAGAATGCATTGCATGTCACATATGAGGATGAAGAAGAAAATCAAGCAATGTAGACATGAATGATCAGGATTCTGATCTTGCTGGAAATGCAGATGATTATGATGATGTTTTGTCACCTTAAGAGGTTAGCTTGTCACCTAAACTTTGGTTATATGTATGATGTAATTTATTATTGAATGTAATAAAGATATGAGTATAGGTATGCTTATTCATTGTTGTCGTACTAATACATTTTTGAATGTAATCGTCATTATTTTGTTGGTACATTATATACAAAACCTGACATGTTCACTGCTAATTTGAAGTGCATTTAAAGTTAGGTTCAATCATTCTTCTTAGTTTTCTTACTTTGGTTGAAATTTTGAAATTAATTTTGTTTAGTTAGAATATAATTTCTTGTATGTCCTATATGTTTTTAGATGTAAACATATAATGAACATCTATGATTTAATAATGCATATAGATATCTTAACATTAGGTGAACTAAGCCTGCCCATTACAAACAAAGAAATGATCTCTTAGTTTTGACTCACACTGAAAACTAAAATTGAGAGACTGCAAAATTAGAAAATTGTTCAATATTTCAATAAAATGATATCTAAAATACCACATTCATAATAAAATCCAATACCGCACTACTACAACAGTCAATAGAGGTATGCACGGGATGGCGAGACATATAGGTCAATGTACAAATGTTTGCCGCAATACTGCGACAACCAAATATGAATACCATGGGGTGGCGGTGAGAACATGTTAACAACTCAAGTAAACCACAACCCCACAAGGGGTAAACACTGACACTGCGGTATGGTGGTGAACAATCACTCAATCGCTAGAATTAACCCGTTGTCTTGTGGGAGTCCAAAGAAGTGTGCGCGGGGTGGCAGTACTACTATCGTTGCCCCCGTAGTGGTCTTCATATGACAGAGCAGTATGGCGGTGAATAGTCACTCAACTGCTAGAATTAATTTGTTGTCCCGCGGGAGTCCAAAGGGGTGTGCATGGGGTACCGCTACCCCACAGTAGTATTGATATGACAGTGTAGTATGGTGTTGAACAGTCACTCTACCGCTAGAATTAACCCACCATCCCATGGGAGTCCAAAAGGGTGTGTGTGGGGTGATGGTACTGCTAGTGCTACCCCACAATGGACTTTAAATGACAAAGCAGTATTGCGGTACAAGATATCGAGCATTAAATGATTACATTGTTTGATTTCCCAAGATCAATGACATGTATTCAAACTCGAGATATGGGAAGATTCTAAAATATTTTGCATGAATTGACATTAATAGCGAGGTGACCGAGCTCAACAGCAAATATTACTTGGGACTTGATGAAATTTTGGAAATCATTCACAAAGTTCAGTGTACTGGAGGCAAGGGAGTTCAAGCAAGAAAACTCTACAGCTATTATTTCGTCGGGTAAACCCACAAAAACCCTCTATAGCAAGTGTATAAGAATTGAATTTGCTTCTACAAGTAGACACCTAAAAAATCAAGTAGGAGTAAATTCTTCATCATGCCACCCAAAAGAAGTCAACTTGCGAGAAAAAAGGAAGAGTCCACAGTTCCTAAATCAAAGAAGAGGCCCCTGCGACAATCCATTTTAGATGTTTTACATAATTTTGTAGACAAAGGATCCAAAAAGGTGTTTAAAGATACAACCCATGGATGTAAAGACCCAATTATCCCTATCTCAGGGTGGGATCGATTTTGGTACTTCTATGAAAAAAGAGTTGAGAAGGTTCAAGTTTCAAATCCTTGGACCTTAGCTTTGGCCAAATTGATAGTCCCAAATGTCTTTGTAGATGTTGATTTTATTAAATTATTGGCACAATATTATCACCTGGCTACTAGAACTATAAGAATTCCAAATGGTTCACCATTAGTGGTGTTGACTAAAGAAGCAATTATAGAGTGTTTTATGTTAAACAAGCAAGCTATCACTAATTGACTTGGAGAAAAGTGAGGAGGATTATAGGAAATTGAGAAAAACCTACAGGAGTGATGAACTTCCTTTACACATGAAAAAGGGTGTAAACAATAGGAAGATACCTATCTCCCCCTCCCAAAATGAGTCATTTTCCATAGAAGAATTCCAAGTATATTTCAAAAGAACTTATTTTGCTTTGTGCCAAGTGCTTGGAATAAATGTTGAAGAGAGGATGCCAACATATCTCATGATGATAGCAATGAGGATACAAAAGCCTGAAGTCAACATTGAGTATGACTTTGCTGTTGAAATTAAGAAAGGGCTACATGAGGGATTTTTGCAAGAGAGAACTTATCTCCCTGTCACTTTTGGGAATTACTCTTTGCTATGTCATTTAATATTGTACCAAAATAGAAACAGATGAACTAAAAGAATGTGTTTGGAAATGACTGATGATGAAGGGAATAGGTTTCCTATACAAAACTAGTGTTACATCTGGGATAGTAGATGTAAAAATAGTGATTATGTAATATTTCATGACGATTTCGTAGTAAAGGTCATGCCCACTCTTGGTCATATTTCACCAAGATTTCCTAATAAAATCATGCAAGTATTAAGACCTTTACATTGAAGCCAGAGCAAGGGAACACTCACAATTTTGGTGACTGGTTCTTCTTAGCAAACCAAACAGTAATAAGGGTCTATGGGTGTCCTCAAGCCCCCCATGTTTTACCTAAA
This sequence comes from Sequoia sempervirens, assembly GCA_007258455.2. Classification (NCBI taxonomy): domain Eukaryota; kingdom Viridiplantae; phylum Streptophyta; class Pinopsida; order Cupressales; family Cupressaceae; genus Sequoia; species Sequoia sempervirens. Next base: position 9,505 of record VDFB02320112.1, on the reverse strand, counting down.
TTTGTTTCTATTTGAATTGCATTTTTAGAATTTATGTGGAAAATGTTACAGATGGAGCAAAATGTTACGAAAAGACAGAAAAAGAGGACATTCCTCTCTGACCTAACTGAATGTGAGGGGCTATCTATAGGGTCTAACAATCTTGAAGAACTGTAGCACTATTTGAAGATGTGGTATTCATTGAAGTCATGAGGAGAAAGGGTCTTTTATCTTGAAGGGAATATTAATTTTATAAAGTAGACACTTCTCACTAAAGATGGGATTACCCATGTAATGGATTACAAAGATGTAATAAGAAATTGTTTTACACCTGATGAAGTTTTTCAGAGGAAGAGGAAGTGGGAAATCATAAAGAGGCTTGAGGAGGAGAAGAAGAAAAGGGACAATGGATTCCAAGGATTCTATGTTCAAGAAAAGGATCCTATCACAAGGATGAATGTAATAATTGACAACTTTGAAAGATTATATGTTGAACCAGAAAAGAAACCTAAGGGTCAGTCTTCAAAACCCTCCAAGTTTCTCACAAAGCAAGTGGTATTGTAATCAAAGAGCCCCTACCAAACACTACCACAATACAATTAGAAGCATCCCCTGAACAACCAAGTCCTAAAAGGCAGAAGACACATGGAGTGGCCCCCTTAGTGGCATATGAAATAAGTGGACTAGGGGATACTGAAGAGGTAGTCGATGTACTTTTGAATTTTAAAGATGATGAAGTTGATCAACCATCGCCTAAGCTTGCAACTGATGCTCACAAACCAAAAGAAAGAGTGGATGTACATGGGCATAATGATCAAGAAGTGCATGATGATGAAAGGATGATTGTTTCCCTTAGATTTATTGAAGATGATGAATTTATTCAAACTCCCAAGTTTAAGGATTTGGTTTAAGATGAAAATGAAAGAATCTAAGGAGACTCCAAATTAATAAGATGGGCACTGAGGAGTCACAACATGACTAGATTGTTGCCCAAACTCTTGAAGAACTTAGGATTAATGAAATTACTATTAGCCCCCAAGAAGAAAGAAAATTGGTCTTAGAAAGCAATATACTAATTATTCCTGGGATGGAGTTAAAAACTATATTCTTACTAGATCAAGTAAGAATCCAAGAAGATCCCATGTTGGTTTTTGAATTCAATTCAGATGAGGGAATGAGTGGCATAATTTACAATCCAAGAATTGAAACCCTAGCCTTTTGGACCAAGCAAAAAAGAACAAAAAAACCAAGATTGTTGTAAAAGAAATGAGAGGGACTGCCATGGTAAAGACACTTCAAGACACATCAGCATTGGAGGCAGCTACTATGACAATGCACTTAGCAATGTTTACTAGGGATGTGATTAAAGCTATGGAGCTTAGATTAGCAGAATATGAGAAAGCACAGATTGATTTGAATGATGAAGTGAATAGGTTATTCATAGAAAATGTGAAATTGAAACAACAGTTGAAGTGAGCAAGTCCTTCCCAAAGCACAAAATTAACAATATACCAACCCCCTGCCATCCAAACTGATACAGGTGAAATCGTTGTTGAACAAGTTAATGTGCTAAAATAATAAATTGAGAAGTTGAAAAAGAGTAATGAAGAAGCAAAGGAAAGAGCAAAGAGAGAAACCCTCAAGGTATTGGAAAAAATCTTGGAGCATAGGGTTAAACTAATTGTGGACAAATTGGAAAATGTGTATGAATGTTATGTCTCCTTGTCACAAGCAGTTGATCAGATAAAGGCCCATGTACCTATATTGAACCCCTTATTCAAGAAATGGAAACCTATACATCACACCTTAACGATTTCCTGCATAATTTTACAAAGGAGTGTTGAGACCCCCACAACTTTAAAGCCTACTGAGCAAATGGTCTGAATGGTCACAGATGAATTTCAATACATGTTTGCAGAAGAGAAAAAGATCAAGGCACAAATGGATTCATTTCACACACTAAAGCAATGGTTCATGCGTAAGATACTAAGGGATGATGATCAACTAAAAGGCTCCAAGGATTGGACAGATGAGTTTAGCAAAATTGTTTTCAATTGCCTCACTAATATACAAAAGGATGGTGACAAATATTCACCGCCTCAATTTAACCTTGGATGGAATAATTGCACTAGATGTTGGGTACTCAAAATTCATTGTGGATACCAAAGGGTTATTAGACAACAGATGGAAGAGTCACTTGGCCAACACACAAAAAATCCAAGAGTACAAATGGCCTCATGATTACATGGTGTACTAATGGAAGGAGGCATATCTAGCTCCCCCAAAAGAATAGGCCTTGAAGTGAAATACCAAGCCTTGTAGATACTATCATGGAGACAAGACCTTGCCAAATCTGAATGATCACAGGTACCTTACGATGAGTAATGGACTTTTGTATCTTGCGAGTGTTGTGGACTTCAACATCTAATAACTTTTCTTCACTTCTCATCTTTCATTGCTTTTAAAGTTTTATGTAATCCTATGTAAACAACGATAATTAAGACTTTTTGATTTATGTTAAAAGTGGGTAACTGACAAGACACTTTTTAACATGTCATTCAGGACAAAATTTTGAAACGTATTGTAAAATATTTTTGAAGATCAATAGAATGAAGTTATAATTGGTGGTCGAATTATGGTTTCAATTGTTTGTTGAAGTGAATTAATGAATGTTATCTTGTTGTCTCCAGATTGATCTTTCCTTGTTATTTAAATCAATATATCAAGGGTATATCTAGTTCTTCAAAACACATTTGTTGTCAAACAATTCATTTTGTACTGCATTTTGGTGTCAAATCTTTGGTAATTATGGTTAGTTTCATCACATTCAAATTTTGAATTCTAGAAAATTATATACAATAAATAGATTGGTGGCTATTTGGATAGTGAAATTAGCTCTCTTAGAAATTAACTGAAATATCTCGTCTTGAAATATCTAGAAAGAATATTTTAATTAAAGAGGATTTTGTGGTTATTTTTCTAACAATGATTTTACAGTGTAGCTAGCTTGCTATTTTCATTCAAGATACAAGTCATGATCAAAGTCAAGCACATACCAAGAAGATGGTACTCTACTTGAAACCCTCGACCTCACTTAGTTTAGCCTACTTACATGGGCATATTAAAGAAGTTGTTAAACAATTAATATATGGGTAAGTGCACCAAGATGGTCGCACTTTTGTGGCCAAACAAGAAAAAAATGTGCCATAACGCGAACGCGTTATAACGAGAAAGCGTTATAACGAGAAAGCGTTATAACGAGAACGCGTTATAACGCGAACACGTCTTTTTAAAAGCAAAAAAAAAAAGTGAATCCAAATATCATTTGTCATTTGTTTTTTACTGTTTTTCATCTCCGCCTACGGCCAAAAACCCTGCTTTACACGCTCACGTTGTTGGAGAGGTGATTTCTTCACATTTTATCAACCTCAGTTGAATTTTCTTCACAAATATGGTGCCACGACGACGAAGAGATGCAAGAGGTAATTTTTGTTTGGTATTTGTTATGAATTTTTTGTTTTAAATTGATTTTGTTTGTTTTAGTTTAGAAATGAATGATTTTTTTAATTTGTAGGAAATCCTCAACAAGAGGAGGAAAATCCTCAACCAACCAACTCAACAAAATCAGCCTCAACAACAAAATCAACCTCCCCACCATTCTCTCAATACCCTCCTGGCACTCAAGAAAATTTGAGGAGTGAAATTGAAAACAATATAAAAGAAGTTGAGGATCTTATTAGTAGGTTGAGTGATCAAAATTCTTCAACCACAGAAAGAATACATCTAGCAGATTCATTGAAGGATTTGTTAAAAAATGTAGATGGAATTACCCAACAAATATCTGGGTGGAAAAATAGGAGGGAAACATCGAGGGCATATTATGCAGACAAATTATCATATAAACAAGTAAAAGATTTAAAGATTACTAAAGGATATTTGTGCTCTCTATTCACTGACCCTAAAACAAATCAAAATCTCACCCTCAATGCAAAGAGGTTTCCTATTCATTGGTGCCACCACCAAGAGATTAGGAACTATTTTTATGACAGATGGTATATGGTCTTTGATTACCCACCGTGCAATAACTGTGAAGTCCCCCAATATTTTCTTAGGAAATTATACCGTGAGTTTGTATTGAACCAAATCCTGAATTATTTTGATATGAAGGAGTTTCAGGGGAGAGGTGGGGGGTCAGCACAGATAGGCCCCGCAAGTACGTACCGGATCCTACACGGCTGTGGGAGCTGGATATCTACCAGGGCACTCCTCGCGGAGCGTATTGTGATGCCCTCGGCAGCTGTAAAGGAGAGGCCGGGACAGAGACTTTGCAAAGCATCACATCCTTGACTCCTGAGTAACATCCACCACACCAGCCCCATTGTACAATCCGTGGAAAGCTCACCGCGGCCTCGCAGGCCATGTGTGTCTATCTCGCGGAGCCACTTGTTCGTATGACCCTACCGCCCCCGTGAGGGTGCTATGTGATCCATATGCGTTTCTGCCACGTACTCGGGACATCCGTATGCATCTACGGGATGGAGAGGGCGGCTGACATTCTGCATGATGCATATGGTATTGACAGTCAGGTAAAATTCAACATGTTCATTGAATTTAGTTTATTAAATTTCGATTGTGAAATGCAAGATTAACTAATTTAGTTTTATTATTTTAATAAAATTGCGAGGTCATAGCATTGAGCCTGGATATACTAGTCATCAGCCTGTTTATTTTTTCAGTACACCTATCGGTGGGGTATGTAAAGTTAGTAAACAATTCTAAATTTAGTACACATGCGTTAATAGCATTGTTTTACGAATGGTATTTTAATATGTGATTTTGGATGTTGAACAGGGTACTGTCGAAGGATTCAAGGGAACACCTCTGAGTGCGAGTAGATTTACTCAAACATTCAAAGAGGTAATATAGAATAAAGAGAACTTAACTAATGAATTATAATTTTAATCTAGATTTGTGTATATATAGTCATAAGAGTATATGGGTTCACTAGGTTATTATTCAAGCTTTTAAGAATCATCTTACTATGATTGTTTGTCTTAGAATTCCTACACTAGTAAGCTATATATAATAAAAATTTAACATGGAATTGACAAAGGTAGAGCTACATTCTACTTCATCCTATATAATTTTTTGTGATGTCAACGTAACCAAGAATAAGACTATGGATGTCCTACATGATGTCAATGTAACCAAAAATAAAACTTCTATCCTCGACCCTATCTATCAGCCAAGACTCCTTCAATATCTCCTAGACGCTTGGAGATGCTTAAGACAAGGTCAAAATACCCTATATTCTCTTCATTTGTTGCATAGCTCATCAAGTTTCCTATATGTTCTCTAACTAATCATGATTGCATGGAAAGAAGTTATAAGTACCATTAAACTCTCAACTATTGGAGCCTCCTCAAACTTTCCCATAGGACATGGAAAATGCTTAGAATGATTAAATCTCCCCTCAATAGGGTGTGGGAGATCTTTTAGGAAAACATTTGACAATTAATTTGATCCATTGAATTCTTCTTCATTCTTATATATTCCTCAATATACCTTTGCAATAATTCCTTTATCATACCTAAATCTACTACATTCATGTCCTTTTTAGCTAGCATGTAGGTGATATAGTATGGTCCATGAATTTTTATGTCTTCTTTTTTCATTTTTCTATACAGTCCTCTTTTATCTCACTACTACGTCCTCACATAAAAAGAAAAGAAAACATTACTTCTTTTTCTCATCTATGTCTCCCAAGGTTTTAAAATCCCTTTAGATGCAAGGATTCTCAAAGCACATCAACCATGTGGGAAAATAAAATGACTAGATCCCAAAGATCTATCTCACAGAGTAATGAAAGTGAGTTTGAAAAGGGTACAAAGAGCTACAATCGGTGACCTCAGAGAAACTTCTTTCAAAAAACAAAGCCAATTAGGGTCGGGTAGACATGTGACCAAAGACAACATTTGGTGGAAGAGTGGAAGAAAGATGACTAGGAACTCTCATTGGAGGCCCACCATACTAGATTTTGATATTCAACCATGAGAAAGCGTAAGAGAGCCGACATCATGTATCAAAACATTAAGCATGCATTCTTCCAAACAATGGATAAGGAGATGATTACTTTTCTTCATTCATTTACAACCATATCACCTGCTGCGGGGAACCATGAAGACCAAGGGATGCCCAGCTTTTATGTGAGGTAATGGATGTGGTCCAAACTTTAGGAGGGACAAGAAGGTCAATGTATGATCTTGATGAAATTAAGGAAGAACAATATAGAGAAATGAAAAATAAAATTAATACATAGTTTCAAGGATTTTTCAAGCGAGTAAGAGAGCTATGGGAGCAACCTCATCTAAAAAAAATTTGAACTAGAATTTTATATAGCATTTAGAGAGCTTGGTTTTCATGGAGTTCCTTTCAAATCCTCTGCTTTTATTGTTCCTATGGTAAATTTTTTGGTAGAGTTGGTGTAATTACCTTTCTTAGTAATCACTATTACTGAGATTGAGATTGTTAACCTTGAGGGAGTAGGACTTGGGAAAAAGGGATTTGATATGGCTATTGTTTTCAAATAATTCAAGCGAGATGTACTCCATATGTACACCATTCCTCAATCTTCACTTGATGGCATCAAGGAATGGATGAACTCCATGGATATAAAGTATTATGAAAGTAGAATGAACTTGAACTGGAAACCAATTTGTAAGACTATTATTGATGATCTAGATAAATTTATTGAAGATGTTGGTTGGGAATTTTTGAATATAGAACTTAGTGACTTTGATTCTAATAATTCAGAAGGGTCAGATCAAGGATACAAACCCTCTAATGTAGAAGAGGAATCATAATTAGATTTCATATAGCCACCATCAAGAGTGTTACAAGCCAATCAACAAGATGGAGGGAATACTTATATAAGGATAATTTTCAATGTTGCAGGTACCAACTTTAATGCCAACTATAATGGCAACATTGAAATTCCCTAGCAGTATTTATGTTAAGAAAATTTCCTTTAGATGCAAGGATTCAAAGCACATCAACCATGTGGCTTAATTTATATCATAAGTTGTACCATGATGTTCACTATGCATTCCTCTACTCTTTTGATTGTCAAATGTGCCACTGACTTGTCATTGATCACCATCATATTCTCCTTTCATGATTATTTTCTCTATCATCTTTGGTATAAACACTTGATTATTATATTTAACTCAAGTGAGGAAACTTAAAAATCATAATGATAGGCCAAAGAAAGAATATTCAGTCTTTTCATGGTAAAATGAGACCTCAATTTAATCACTGTCATCCTCAAAAGGTTAATTCCATTGTCAAACATTTATTGCATATCTTAAACTATGACAAGTGTTTAATAAGGGTTTTGAAGAATAGGCCCTTGACAAGTTAGCTCCATCATTTTTTATTGTCGTTGTATCTTTATTTAGCTCTTACTCCATTCCTTGCAATAGTGATACTTGGATTTGTCATACTTAACTCAGTTGGCTACTATCAAAGCTCCTTTTGACTAGATCATCTCTTCTTCTCATATTGGCTGTCATATTTTACATTGTGTTTTGACGCTTTTTCACTTCAAATTTGTCCTAAAGGGTATTTTGTTTTTCAATGTGATTGTTCCAGGTTATTGCTTTTTAAAAAATTGATAATCATATTGTTGGTTACATTGCATTACACATCATTCAAACTCAAAGCATTACTTCAAATTCGATAACTATTTTGTGATTGAATAATTTGTTTTATTTTTAGATGTTGGTGATAGAAATACCACCAAATGTAACAAGGGCAATGGATATCGGTGTTTCTACTACAATACAATCCTCGATGGCTCTGATAGGGGAGGTATGAGGAAAATTACTAAATTTCAATTTAAATTCGTTGTTATAGATGAACTAGTTCTAGTGAAAAATCAAACCATTATTGATTCATAGTTTAATTCCTATTCGGATGGTTTATACAGGCTTGAGCACACTTGAGCATCGGCGTGCAAATATTTCCATCAAGGAGAGTGATCGTCAGATGGTTGTAAGTGATTAAATTTTGTTAAATATATTAATTTTTATAATGTAATTTCTATATATTAATGTCTTTACTTCTTATTGTAACAGTTGAAACTTGACCAGGAGCTAAACACTAGGAGGAGCAGCAGGAGCACTCCTCAATAGAAACAAGTGACAGATTTATCGCCATCGGGTCACCCAGGAAAGGGAAAGAAAATTGTATTTGAACCAGAGCATGGAGAGAAATGAATTTTGAATGTAGAGCCCTTTGTTGTATGCCTACATGGCAATTTTGTACATATTTTGTATTCGGTATATTTGACATTGTATGCCTATATGGCATTCTCGTGAAGCCTATATGGCTTTTTGTAACTATTATATTTTATACTTATATTGATATATTGATGCATACATGGCTATTTTGATTAATACAACCTTTTTATCGATGGTGTCTATATTTCTGCATTATAAATTCATGGTTCAATAGATATGAGTTACATGTATTCAAGTGTATACTTTACAACTTACGCACATGTATACTTTTTGACTTACGTTGGAACATCGAAAAGTGTGAAAATTTGTGTTTGGAAGTCAAACATAAGCCAATTTTGCAATTCTCGGTTCTTGCATACTCGATCTTATTCCTTCCTAGCACATATTGTGAATATTTCTCATTTGGTGTAGAAGAAAAATTCCTCATTTTTGAACCACTGTTTTCTTGTTTGCCTTCCACACAGAAAAATGTTCACACTTTTCAGATTGATCAATGATCAATAATGGCTGATTGTAAACACTTGACATTTTTATGTTTTGAACTTTAATTTATAATTTTGTAGTTTATATTCATAATGTTGGATTACATTGCATCAGCATTATCTTTTCAAACTCAAAGCATTGCTTCACATTGCATAACTAATAACTAGATGTTTATAGATGACAAAATTTTAATTACAATATAGTTTTTAAAAAGTCAACCTAAGCAGTTATGCAATTACTTCACATTGCATAACTAATAACTAGGAGCAGCTGCCAATTGCATTTGCTTGTCATGGCATTCTATGAGACCACATTTCTTTGAGGCATTTTTTCAAATAGTTCACTGCCTTGTCTATACTACCACATTTTTGATACATGCCTACCAAAGCATTTTGTCAAATAGTTCAAGTGTTGCCTTGTTGCTATGGCCGAAAGCCTAAAAGAAGTGCTTTCGTACAAGCTATGCATGCTTGGAAAAATCTATCAAAAGCATAATAGGTTAATAATATAGATATAGTGGAACTCTTTGAAAAAATGCCTTAAAGAAATGAGGTCTCATGGTGATGGAATGCCATGAAAATCAAAAGAAATTTGATTGTCATGGAATTCCATCACCATGAGACCTCATTTCTTTGAGGCATTTTTTCAAAGAGTTCACCGCTTTGTCTATGCCACATTTTTTCATACATGTCTATCAAAGCATTTTACCACTGCCTTAGTTACTATGGCTAAAATCCTAAACA
>VDFB02320111.1:0-48539 GCA_007258455.2 Sequoia sempervirens | reverse complement strand
GTGGACGTTCATTTACTTATCAAACCAGGGCACGTATACTTTAAATGGCACAGCAAAATATATGCACTAGGAATTTTTTTTGGTCCAAATCTTAGCAAAAATATATACTAGAAAGAAATTCTATCTAAGCTATAGAATGGTAATGCAGAATTCTTTAACTCAACTATGCTTGATTAAAATAGAAACCGTAACAACTACGACTGAAGCACAAACCATGAATTGGCCTTATGCTACAGGAACAGTCATAGGGATGGACTCTCTATGCTGCAGGAGCAGTGTAAGATTGAGTTTGCATAAAAAAACTTCAAAAGATGAAAGCTAACTGGATATTAGCAGAAAAGAACATCTAACTAATTAACTACAGATACTTACTAACTGGGCCCCCTTAGCAAGCATCTACTGATTACACAGATGCTGAACTCAGAACTTCATCGATCTTTATTCATGAAAATAGAATGAAATACATTGTTTTATTGATGTGAGAACTAACAACAAACTCTGTTTCTGGACAAACAGATTCTGTCTTTCATTATCATACTAATTCTTACATGATATCTGCTACTCTGTTTCTATCTTACCTAGAAATCATTTATTACTCATTCTATTCATCCTCTTTCCTCCCACTACTCTCTCGCGCAGGAGGAGTATCTTATTTTTAAATCAGAAGAACAACTAACTAACTAACTTCATCAAAGAAAGACGTGGAAGTAAAGTGTATCCCTGAATCAAGGAACAAACTTCATGAAGCCGAATTTTATGTGTTCAACGTTCGAGGAGAATCTAATTAACTCCACTCTTTCAGTCCAACTTTTCCATTAAAAATCTTTCCAAATCAGTTTCGGTCAAAGAGTCTTTGCCGGAGCTTCCTCAAAGTCGTGCAGGAAATGGACTTTACTGCAAGGCCGAGATCGGCTGCGCTTGACTCGATCATTCTTCAACAACCTATGAGACAAAAAGATGCTTGAGGCGTGCAAGAAAAGGCATATGGCACATACACGATATCTATTCATTAATCACACATTTTAAATCTACTTCACCATTCAAAAATTGTATACGATATACCAGCCATTTTCGGAAGTCAACAGGGCAATAAATGTAATCAAGTCAACACAATAGGCTGTAGGTATATAAAAGTGTCTTGCTACAGAATATCCCCATAAAAGGTTTCAACAAAGTTTAAATAGCCGTGAAATAGCAAAAATAAAGTCATTTAAAAGTTTATCATAACATCAAATTATGAGCATATTTTAGGCTCATCACTACCCCCTACTTAGCCCAATGTTGGTCCTCCATCATTAACTTTTCTGGTGGTTTCTCTAAAGTCAGTAGTGGCTGCATGACTCTGGAATGGATGTCCAAACCTGTAATAGAATCCTCTGAAATTCTGGCACCTTTCATATCTTCGGTCTTCTAATTCACTGTTAAGATTTGTAGCCTGATGAGGATACAGGGGCCACATTAGCACAGGGGGTCTGAATGTCAGTGGTAGCCACAGTTCAAATCTTGTTTGAAGTCCCAATTGAATATATCTGCTGGTTCGTTTGAGTGCAGCTGTAAAGTTTAGGGGACCATGTGGTTCTGACTTCCTTAACCCAATAGTTAATTTTTTCCATCTTTTCTCAGTTCTAGTATATGCTAATCTCCAAAATGAATATTGTTGTGCCTGGAATTCACCATATACTTGCTTTCTGATGTCAGAGATTTTCGCTTTGGTTGAAACATTATTAATACCATATGTCAAAACAAACCAATCTTTCAACATTGCATGTGGGTTTGAACTTTGAGAGCGTAATGGGATAGGCTCTGTTTTCTCAATTTCCTCATATGTTTCCCACTGCCTGCCATAATTCACCTCATTTGTTGCCCATGACATAAATGCTCTCAAATGAATATCACCAATGTATGGAAGAGGATTCCATTCTGTTTCAAATGGTATTAAAAAACCATGCAAATAGAATTCACACAGAGAATTCCTTAACCAATTAGGGGCTGCTTGATATGCTTCATAAAATTCTTTAGCAGAATGGATTATAGGGTCTTGGTTTCTGGAAATTCTCATCAATTGAAACCATAAAAACTATTCTTTAAGGCACAAAGCATAAACTCTGGGTGGCAGTCTGCATTCCATAATTTGACTAGTTACCTTTAGCATTTCGTCCATTTTTTCTTTCAACTCAGCAATTTCCTGTTTCTGACTTTCAATTATCTTTTTCAATTTCTTCTTTTCTACTTGCCACACACTTTGTTGCATGTCAGTCTGGGCTATGTGTCGAAAAGTCACAGTTTGCAGTGTAACTGTTTCCCAATTACTTTTAACAAATTCCAGAAACTTAATTAAAAAGGTCCTCCTATACCTCCTATACACAACAATGGCTTTACACATTGCAGGATGAAATACAACTTCATTAGGCACATTTAGTTGTTCAGCCTGTTCTTGTTCTTGCTACAGGATAAATTCTTCTTGTTGCTGCGGTGAAGAAGTCTGAGCTTCCTTCGAGAATTGCATAGCAGCATTAACCAGATCATCAAGACTTGGCAACTCATGCCCATTATGCCCCTCGCTTCTTTATTCTACTCTTGTTCCTCTTCAAAGAATCCAGCCAGTCTCCTCGAGCAACATTCTCAGATTCATTATGAGAAACATTAAATTCAGATTCAACAGACCCTTCTAAAATTACAATTACCTCAGGTTTCGGTGAAACAAGGGAGGTCCTAAATTGTTTCCTTGTGGAAACCCTTCTTGATATTGATGTGGCTGCAGGAGGTGTTCCGGTAGGTTTTCTTTTTCTTGTTTGTTCAGGGGGCTCTGCCCTACTAGAGGATGATGGTGAGCTGGAAATATCAATACCGCTACCGTGAGAAGAAACCGCCAAGCAGGAAGCGTAATCGAGGAGAGGAGCCTTTCTCTCGGGAGAATCCAGGGTCGACTGGGACCCTTCTGCCTTTGATTTTCCTTTCTCCCTCCTAGCGGCAGACCTAGTTTGTACCCTAGCAGAGGATTCAGCTGTGACAGCTACAGGATCAGGTGCTACAGGAGTAGATGACCCTTGCCCTATTCCACTAGTAGATGCAATTTCTTTCTTCTTTCTTTGAGGCCATGGGGTAATTACCCTAGGGGGTTGTGGAGGTTGCAAACTCTTTTGGGCAACAAATTATTGCCAAGAGAGAGGTGAGACGTCTCTCAAAGAGCGCTTAATCAGTAATTGAATAAGGCCATGATGAGTGACAGAGTTATCTTTCCCTTGTTGAGTTCCATGGGCACTTTGCTCTAAAAACTTTAACAAGAAATTTAGAACATTCACAGCCAACCCATGCCTTATATGGCTTAACAATTTAAAATGATGAGAATGCAGATAAGAAAAACAGCCTTCACAGGTTAAATACCTCATTATATAAGTGGCATACTCTGAATATGGAAGAGGCAGTGACCCTCGCTTGCATCCTTGCTTGGAGACATCCAGAGGTCCATCAGTAGGCATTGAAAACTCAGCCCTTATAGCTGCAGCATCTAAAGAAAAGTTTTCTCCAACGGCTGGGAGCCTGATTACCTCAGCAATTTTGTCTTCGGTTGCAACAACTATTAGACCCCATACGGTGGCTTCCCCTTCAGAAAGTGTTCTCAAAAATTCTGTCGCAACCTCCTCGTCAAAATCATTTAAACTCAGAAAATAATTTAACCATCCATAGAGGCTAAATGCTTGGACTGTCTATGGGTTTTGCAACAACAATTCATGAGCTACAAGCTCATGTCGCACCAACTGACCACCCATGTTTGTAGTTTTTCTAGCTGAACTCAATTTCTTGCTGAAGATTCAAATTCTTTATTTCCCTTTTTGTTCTGGTTTTTCTTTGTCAGGCCGCCACATTTCTTTCTTTTTTTCAAAAATGAACTTTTTTAAACATCCAGTCTTAATCGTAGTTTGCAAGAAAAAGATGCATTAAAGAAGGACATGCAATCACGTTTGGAAAGTACCATAAATATATTAAAGAAAGATTATTTTGTAGTTATGGCAGCGGCGAAAAGATAGGTTTCAAACGATGGATTACCCCGCCCCCTACTTAAAGGATGACATGTGTCCTCACATGTACTAAAAAATAGGTAGAGATTCAGGTGATAATGACCGGTACATGCATAGTATTAATTGAATAGAATGAAATAAATCAAATATGCGATAAGAAAAGATATGGCGTACCTTTAGTAATTGCACGTACGTGTGAAGAAAGATGACGGCGCTGCATGAATTGACAAGTGGGAAAGATATCTTAATTAAGGTTGATGCAGACGGATGAAGTGGATGGGTGACGTGGGCGGATGAAGTGTACGAATGAAATAGATGGATGGGATGGATGGATGGAAGATAAAGAAGTGAGATGGAGGCGATAATTAAAAATGGAGAAAAAGGGTTTTCTTAAAAAGAAAACCTTTATTATGGGCATGCTTTTTGAAAATTACGGGAACATTGCAGGAGAAAGGCTAGAGCCTTCGGCCGCTAGAAGAGGTAGTTGGCGGAACCCGAATGAACCGGGCTCATGAAGTCTTCTTGAACCGGGCTTTGAGGAAATAGTCGAGCTCTGGGTGGGCCATTGACGAAAGCAATTTGAAACAGACTGGATCAATTGTCACCAGCTGTACAGCTCCCTTGTCGAACACATTTTCAACTTCATAGGGGCCAAGCCAGTGTTTTGTGAGCTTACCCTGGTTTTCTTGATATTTGGAATCATATAATAGAGCCCAATCTCTAGCAGAAATTTCTTGGTTTTGATGTGTTGATCATGCCATCTCTTCCTTTGCTATTGAATTGCTTCTATATGCTGCAAGGCGGCTTTTCTCATTTCGTCCAAAGCATTTAGCTGTAGGAGACAGTCCTTATGTGCTTCAGATAAGTCCATGTTGAGTTCAAAAGTTGTCCTCAAAGTTTTATGTTCAAATTCAATGGGTAACATAGCTGTTTTCCCATAGAGCAACTCAAAAGGTGTAAACCCAGTTGTTGTTTTCCATGTAGTTTTGTAAGCCCAAACTATTTCAGGAAGTCTATTACTCCAGTCTTTCTTATGAATCTGCACTGTCTTTGTGAAGATCACTTCAATTTCTCTGTTTGTTACTTCTGCCTGACCATTGGCTTGAGAATGATAAGGGCTGGACTTCCTATGCTTGATCTTATAGTCAATCATAAGTGCAGTGATCAGATTTGACGTAAACTGAGCTCCTTGATCAGTTACAAGCTCTCTAGGAACTCCAAATCTGGTGAAAATTTGTTCATACAAAAATTCAGAAACTTTGTTATCTCGGGCATTAGTCATAGCTTTTACCTCAACCCATTTTGTGACATAATCCGTGCAAACAAGAATATATGACTTTCCATTTGATGGTGGATCAATTGGCCCCATAAAATCCATCCCCTATTTATCAAAAGGGGTGACTATGACTTGCGGACATAGTGGCATTTCATCTGACTTAGTTGGTCTTCCCATACATTAGCATCTGTCACACTTTCTTGTATAGGCCACAGCATCCTTGTGTAATGTTGGCCAATAATACCCTGTTGTAAGAACTTTCATTGCTGTTCTTTTTGCTGCAAAAAGCCCCCCACATGGTTCATCATGACAGGCATGCAAGATATCATAAGTCTCATCTTCTCTTACACATCTTCGCATTACTTGATCAGGTCCAGTATAGAACAGACAATTTGTAATCTAGGTAAAATTAAAACTTTTTTCTATCAACAAATTCTTTTCTTTTGGGAAAAAATGAGCTGGTATTCTATTTGCTGCTAGATAATTAGCAATGTCTACATACTAGGGTGTATGTGCAGCAATAGAAAACAAGTGTTTATCTGGAAATCTATCATCAATGACCTCATGTTCCTCAGATGCAGCTGATTGAAGTCTTGATAAAAAGTCAGCTACAACATTAGCTCTTCCTAGTTTGTCAATGATTGTAATATCAAATTCTTGTAACAACAGGAGCCATCGTACCAATCTAACAGAAATGGTAGGTTTGTTCATCAAGTACTTGATTGCTGCATGGTCAGTGTGGATGAATATCTGATAACCTATGACATAATGCCTAAATTTATTCAAAGCATACACTACTGCAAGCAATTCTTTTTCTGTAACAGTATAGTTGAGCTCAGGACCTTGAAGGTTTTTGCTGATAAAGTAGATAGCATGCTCAATTGAATTTTATTTTTGACTTAAAATTGCTCCTATACCAAAATCAGACGCATCAACATGTATGTGAAAAGGCAGGTTCCATTTTGGACCTTAAAGAATAGGGGCTTTAGTAAGCAAGTCCTTTAGCTACAGGAAGGATTTTTCGCAGGCCTCGGTCCACTCAAATTGGGAATCCTTGGTTAACAAAGCATAAAGTGGACTGGCAATTTTACTAAAGTCTTTTATAAACCTTCTATAATACCCTGCATGACCCAAAAAACTTCTAACATCTTTTTGTTTTGCAGGAGTTTGTAAATTCTGAATAACTTCAATTTTAGCAGGGTCAACTTGAATTCCATTCTTTGAAATATGATGACCTAGAACAATACCTTCTTCTATCATTAGAAAACACTTTTCACTATTTAGAGACAAATTTTTCTCTCTACACCTTTTTAATACTTTTTTTAAATTCACCAGTGCTTCTTCAAATGTGACTCCATATGTAGTGAAATCATCCATATAAATCTCCATACATTCATGAGATATATCAGCAAATATACTAATTATTGCTCTCTGAAATGTTGCTGGTGCATTGCATAAGCCAAAAGGCAAGACTGAATAAGCAAATGTCCCCCATGGACAGGTAAAAGTGGTCTTGTCTTGATCTTCAGGGGCAATTTTTATCTGATTATATCCGCTGTAACCATCTAAGAAGGAAAAATATCTTTTACCAGACAGTGAATCTAGTACTTGGTCTACAAAAGGTAATGGAAAATGATCTTTTTAAGTGGCATTGTTCAACTCTCTATAATCTACACATACTCTCCATTTTCCTCCTTTCTTGGGGACAATGACTAATGGAGAAACCCATTGGCTGTTAGAAATTGGGTAAATAAAACTAGCATCAAGCAACTTTTGAAGTTCATTTTTCACTATTTCTCTAAGTGCTGGATTTACTCTTCTCTGAGGTTGTCTAACTGGTAAACAATCTTCTTTGATATATATCCTATGAGTACAAACTCGAGGATCTATTCCTTGCATGTCCCCATATTCCCATGCAAAAGCTTTATGCTATTCTTGTAGCATTTTTAATAAGTCAACCTCTTGAGACTGTGACAACTTGCTATTAACATTCAAACAATGATCTGGAGACAATTCTATCTGCTTAATGAGATTACTCATAGAATCAACAGGTAATGTTTGTACCTCTTGTGGAAGCAAGTTATGAAAAATTGTCAGAAGTTTAGGCAATGAACTCTCGGAATCTAGCTGTTGCAGGAAACATTGATGCTTACTGCCACTTGGATCAGATAAACTATCTGTATCAAGATTGAATTGCATAATTTGAAAAAGCAAGGCATCTTCACTTTGAAGTTGAGAGAATGGATCATTTTGAAGCATCATCAATTGAGCCAAAGAATTGGCTTCTTCAGTTTCTTCTCCCACATTTGGCCAAACAGGTTGGGACAAATCTGGTTGAGGTTTAGCAGGTAGATACAAGGCCAATTTCTTTGTGGACTGCCCATCAGAAATTGTCATATCTCCAGAATGACATCCTATAAAAGCATCAGCAGTTGCTAACCATGACATACCAAGGATAACTGGATACCCTCCTAAAGTTGCCTTAACTGATAATATTGTAAAATCAGCAGGATACTCCCAAGATTCAAGAGTGACAATTACATCTTCTACCATCCCATCAGGTTTGACTGTGGAGTTGTCTGCAAGCTGCAGAACTATCGGTGTAGACCTAATGTTTGAAATATTCAAGGAGTCCATAGTATGCTTTGTCATCACATTAATGGTAGCTCCTAAATCAATCAAAATATTTTTTACAACTTGGCCATTTATATGTATCTGTACTACAGGGCTTCCAGGATCAATATACTTTGGAATGACTATATTTTCCAACATTATATCAGCCAATTTCCCTAAGACATGAATTGTTTGGGGATCCTTTTTCTTTCGTCCAGGCTTCTTCAAACAAGCTTCTTTAATAGCTTTTCCAAAAATGGGAACATCTTTAATAGCCTAAAACAAAGGGATTTGAATTTGCACATTTTTGAGCTGATCTAGAATGTCAAAAGTGGGTTCTTCCATGAGTTTAGATTCAGTACTTTGCAACCTCTGAGGAAAAGGTGGTTTTTCTTGTCTCTGCAAAATAGGTTATGTAGAAACTGTATCGGGTATAGGCATATGCTCAGTGGAAACAGCAGGTGCATTAGGTTCTTCAAGGGGTGAATCAGATATTTCTATAATCAGAGGTGGTTTGGGAGTAGGTAAAGTAGTCCCAGACCTCAGATGAATGTCATTAATATTTAAGGCATAAGCTTGATATTGGTTGGATTCAGAAATATACACAGGCTGTTGAGGCTGCTACTGTTGCTTATTATTGGGATCAGGCAATGGCTGGGCAGGCATAGGTGTTTGCTTTGGAGGTCCAGGATTTGTGGTAGTTGCTACAGGAGGCGGCATAAGGGCCTATTGTTGTGGTTGTGGAGGCTGCAGGAACCTAGGAGAGTGATTTTGCCATTGTTGAGGACCTCTCTATTGAGGATTTTGTTGCCAATTTCCTGAAGGTGGGGTCCATTGCCCTTGTGGCTGCTGCAACCTCCTTGAGGAGATTGCCACTATGGGGTTTGATAATTAGGCCAACTTGGTTGAGGCGGATTCCATGGTGGTGGTAGTCCATATGCTTGTTGCCATTGATTATTATAGCCAGAATAAGAATTACCAAAAGTTAAAGGGTCTTGAGGCATACCTTTCCTTTGGGCCCATGGTCTCCTTTGTGCAACAAAGAACACTTGATCATCATCACCTTCCACTGGTTTGAAATCAATAAGCAGTTGTCTGGCTTCCAGATTAGCCACCATCTTGCATCTGCAATCATGCTTCTTTTGTCTACAGTATGGACAGAACTCAGCCAAAGCTACCTCAGCTTCTGCATATTTTTTTCGAGCTTGCATAGTGTCCAATTGTGTAGCCATATTATTAATGATGTCCTACTTGAAATCAGATAGCATTTGTGATCTCCATCCGGGAAACTCCACCAAAAGAAGACTTCCCCATTGAAGCATGATGACCTTGACCTTTCTTAACTATTGCTCGAGAGTAGTTAAGACATATCTTCTAGATATCATCGCAAGGCAGTTGAGTTATATCACCTCCTCCCATTAGGTCCAGGGCGTCAATACAGGTATCACTGATTCCCCTTAGAAAAAGTAGTTTCTGAGACTCCTCGTTAAGAGTATGGTTTGAGTTTCTTTTTAATGAAAACAAAAACCTTGAAATATAATCTTCCAAACTTTCATCCTCCTTCTGCTGAATTCGGAATATGTCATCACCTTTGCTGGAACTCTTACAATATTCCTTATACTTTTCAAGGAATTTCGTCTGCATGGCTGCCCAACTATTTACGACGGCTCTTCCCAGACTCATGAACCATCTGAGAGCTCCCTCCTTCAAAGTGGAAGGAAATAGCTTCAGTTTATGAACATCTGTGTTGTAGTCATAACTGCAACAGAGGACATCAAATTCAAACAGAAAGGTTTCTGGGTCTTCAGTGACCAGGCCATAAAACTTTGGAAGCAAGGAAGAGGGGATGTTTTTAAGATTGTCAGTATCTTGTTGGGGAACAATGAGAAACTCAAATGCAGGAGGTGGATTATTAGGTGGATTATTTGACATGTCTGGGTGCTGGAATAGCAGAGCAAATGGGTTTTCCTCAGGTTCATTATCAGCTGGGTCAAATGGTAGTTCAATAAACAGATTTTCAGGGAGGAACCTTCCCAGTGCGTCTCTTCTTCTTCTATGCATGCAATACGGTGAGTAATGGATTTGAAAGATTTTGAAATTTTTTGACTAACAGACTAAACTAATGCTGAAAATGACTTTGTCAAACTCCTAGTTAGATGCCATCCCTGGCAATGGCGCCAAAAATGGCTCGCACTCACAAAAGGATATGAATATCACAGTAAAACTTTCCTGGGAATTGGACATTCTGACAGGTGACTAATATCTTTATGTGGACGTTCATTTACTTGTCAAATCAGGGGACGTAGACTTTAAATGACACAGCAAAATATATGCACTAGGAATTTGTTTTGGTCAAATCTTAGCAAAAATACATACTAGAAAGAAATTCTATCTAAGCTACAGAATGGTAATGCAGAATTCTTTAACTCAACTATGCTTGATTAAAACAAAAACCGTAACAACTATGACTGAAGCACAAACCATGAACTGGCCTTATGCTGCAGGAACAGTCATAGGGATGGACTCTCTATGCTGCAGGAGCAATGTAAGACTGAGTTTGCATAAAAAAACTTCAAAAGATGAAAGCTAACTGGATATCAGTAGAAAAGAACATCTAACTAATTAACTACAGATACTTACTAAGTGGGCCCCCTTAGCAAGCATCTACTAATTACACAGATGCTGAACTCAGAACTTCATCGATCTTTATTCATGGAAACAGAATGAAATACATTGTTTTATTGATGTGAGAACTAACAACAAACTTTGTTTCTAGACAAACAGATTATGTCTTTCATTATCATACTAATTCTTACATGATATCTGCTACTCTGTTTCTATCTTACCTAGAAATCATCTATTACTCATTCTATTCATCCTCTTTCCTCCCACTACTCTCTCGCACAGGAGGAGTATCTTATTTTTAAATTAGAAGAACAACTAACTAACTAACTTCATCAAAGAAAGACGTGGAAGTAAAGTGTATCCCTGAATCAAGGAACAAACTTCATAAATGAATTTATGTGTTCAACCCGATTCAGAGA
Source organism: Sequoia sempervirens (assembly GCA_007258455.2). Lineage (NCBI taxonomy): Eukaryota > Viridiplantae > Streptophyta > Pinopsida > Cupressales > Cupressaceae > Sequoia > Sequoia sempervirens. The sequence continues at coordinate 37,587 of VDFB02320111.1, read as the reverse complement.
GAATCTAGCACTCCACTCTTTCCAGATTGACTTTTCATTAAAAATCTTTCCAAATTGGTTTCGGTCAAAGAGTCTTCACCGGAGCTTCCTCAAAGTCATGCAGGAAATGGACTTTACTGCAAGGCTGAGATCGGTTGCGCTTGACTCGATCATTCTTCAACAACCTGCGAGACAAAAGGTAACAGACGCACAAGAAAAGGCATATGGCACATACACGATATCTATTCATTAATCACACATTTTAAATCTACTTCACCATTCAAAAACTATATACGATATACCAACCATTTTTAGAAGTGAACAGGGCAATAAATGCAATCAAGTCAACATAATAGGCTGAAGGTATATAAAAGTGTCTTGCTACAGGATATCCCCATAAAATGTTTCAACAAAGTTTAAACAGTCGTGAAATAGCAAAAATAAATTCATTTAAAAGTTTATCATAACATCAAATTATGAGCATATTTTAGGCTCATCACACCCCCTACCCTTTATCTCTCTCCCACTCCCCCCTCTCTCTCTCAAGACTCTCCCTCTCTGCCCTCTACCCTTAACCCTTAAACCCTAAACCTTTGTACACCCCCTACCCTTTATCTCTCTCCCACTTCACCCCCTCTTTGTCTAAATTTTCTCCCTCCTACCCCCTCTCCCCCTCTCCCCTCTACCTTTAACCCTTCTACTCCCTACACTTTATCTCTCTCCCATTCCCCCACCTCTCAACCTGCCTCTCCTCTACCCACTTCCCTCCTCTTGAGCTCCTCTACTCCTTAACCCTTTCCAACCCTAGGACCCCTAATTTTTATCTCTCTCCCAATCCCTCTTCTCTCTCTCTCTCAAGCATCTCCCTCCTACACCCTCTCCCTCTCTCCTCTACTCCTTAACCCTAAACCCTAAACCCTAAACCCTTATAATTCCCTACCCTTTATCTCTCTCCCACTCCCCCCTCTCTCTGTCTCTCGTATCTCCCTCCTACCCCCACTCTCCCTTTCTCTCGCACTCCCTCCATATCTCTCTATCTCTCAAGTATCTCCCTCCTACCCCCACTCTCCCTTTCTCTCCCACTCCCTCCATATCTCTCTCAAGTTATAATTTAAAACGAATATCATTTATATTTATATTAATATTAGAAATTAATTTTTAATAGAGGGGGTTCGACCAAACATGTTTAGAATGTTCAACCGAACCCCATTCAAATCTATTTTTTTATTGTATGTTAAATGGGTTCGGTCAAACCATGGTTCGGTCGAACCCCCATTCGACCGAACATTTTTTTTTGTTCGACCGAACCCACTTATTTTCACCCACATCCTCTCAGGCACCAAAATTGCTTGGAATTTTGCACTTCAAAGGTCGATTTGAGAATGAAAATGGAGGAGATCTCAAAAAACCCAACTGGTATCAGGTTGCCCTCAAAATGAGCTATCCAATGAATATAATTTTAATATGTTTTGATTATATTATCAATTTGGTTTTTAAGTTTTATTAAATATAGGTTTTTCACTGAAAAAAAAACTCTTTGTTCTCCACATGTGGAAAAATAGAAGATTATCAATTCTTTTTTTTTTTAAATATGAGTGCACCAGATATTGGGGTCCTTGATCCAACAAAAAAAGAAAAGAATTTTGATACATACAGTAAAAGTTATGCGTTATACGGTCGCGTTATGTCTGAATTGTAATTGATTTGAATTTGAAACTTGATTAAAGAAAAAATATTCAATAAAAAATATCTAACCAAGTGGAAGCACTAGATATTGAGTTAAAAAATCTAAATTTGAAAGAATTAGAATTTTATCTTTCAAGGAAAAAAAGTTATGCCTTATACGGTGTGCATCACTTTTTAAAAATGTTGTTTTTTGAAAAAAACCAATTTTTGTCGGAGATGGAAAAAGAAGTGCAATCTGATTCCAAAATTTTTGAAAAAAATTTTTTAGAATCTACACACAAAATGTGACAAGACTCTAGTTTGCATCATCTTCAAATTCCTCATGGTTTAACCGCTATAGGTGCTCGAAAGTGAAGATTTAGTTAAAAAAAAAATTAGTGTCCAGTTTGGCCAAAAATTGTAAACCACTATTGTGGGATCACCCTGATGGTGTGGTGGATGAAAAAGTTGTTATCAAAGCACTGTTAATCTCACACACATAGAAAAACACAGAAAAATAGGGCCAAAATGGTAATAATTCACAAGGACCACCACCAATACATAATAATTCTCCTTGGTGACAATTCACTCCCATAGGGGAACACATTGAAATGGTCTAAAGAAATTGATCTAGCCAAAGCATATCAAACTTCCTAATTATCGCAACTATCCTGAGCCTAAAATAAAACCATCACAGTACAATGACAAGGATTTTTTCCAATACCATAGAACAACAAGTCATAAGAAACAAAATTTTATCTAGCTCAAACATCTCATCCAAGACCTTATTGATCAAGGAGAAGTAAATATCAATAAAAAACATGTGAACAAAGGTCTAAGAATTTATAAAGATCAAATCCTCGATCATGGAAAAGCTAAAGATTTTGGAAAAACATCGAGCTATAACAATGTGAACCATACCTATGATAGGGTAAGTGCACCAAGTTGTGACACAGAAATGGCTCTTAAGATGCCATTTTTTTTTTGAAATCAACAAAGTCTGATGTTCACAAGAAAATGAAGATAGTTACGCTCAAAATTTGAAGATGCAACAAGAACAAGAGTTGTAGTGTTTTGAATCTACTTTCCAAACCACTAATTTTCCTTTACATTATTGTGCCATAGGATCTTGATACTAGGGGCTAGTGCATCCCTAGATTCAATGGAATCCTATCTCTTCAATGTTTGGATAAAAGAATCCTTCTTGGCTCATCCTTAAACTTTAGTTTGAGAAAGAGTGTAAGTTCATACTCTCACTAAAGTGGTGGTTAAAGGTAGAATTGTAAATTTTCACCCTTGAAAATTTCACTATAGGTTTGCTCCCCCTCCGTGATTGGACCTAATTTTGTACTCTTAAAGTATTCATTTTATGGTCATCTTTAGAAAATCAGAATTGAATTGGTAATTTATTACTTAACAACACTTAAAGACCCAAAATAGGTCTAGACTAAGGTGCTAGTGCTCTTGTCCAACCTTTTTTGGCCCCATTTTAAAAAATATTACTGTGGGTATTTAAATATTTATAAATTTAAATTCATTTGTCAGCTTTTAAAAATTAGTTTTATGGGAAAATGAATTAAGGCATATAAATACAAGTATTTTCCACCATTTGAATAACTAATGAAATCCTAGCAATTGAGAATTACAATTGAGCAACCTAACAAGCAGTCAATAGCATAATTACTAGATTTTACAACACTTATTATCAATCAAGATTCATGTTAGAAATGCATCAAGTTTATATGTGAGTTTGTTCATGTTTTATGCTCATTTTTCTTGTGATTACTAACACTTGGATGAATTTTAGTCAATCAATCAATTCTCATTGGATGAGATGAGTACAATGAATTCAGTCCATCAAAGAAAGTAGATTTGAGAGATAAGTTGAAACACTTGTCAATTTATCATTCCTTTTTTCATTTTTTCCTCTACCTAATTGAGGGCAAGCAATCTTTATATCATCATAACCATTGTGGAGGTGGAAACACCAAAACAGGGTTTCACTTAGGAAAGCCCTTATATGACACAACCCTTTATCTCCTCTCTTATGTGTAGATGAAAAATATGAAATAGATTTGGGAAAGGATCGAAGACCTAATTGCAAGATCAAGCATTCAAGCCTTTTTATGTCAAAAAATTAGGACAAGTGGAATTAATCATCAACATGCAAAGTTTTGAAGCCGAGTTTTGAATGGAATAACCTACAAAATAGGACCATTTGAGATATGTTTTCTAATTCCTGAGATCTTTACTGCTAGGTCTAAGATGCTAGTGCCCCTATCCAACCACTTTGAGCCCAAATTCATATGCCAAGTTCCTTTATCTCTACAATTTGTTGTTTTGTAAGTCATTTTTGTGTTTTAGTTTTGCATTTCTCTATATTTGCATCAATTGACTATAATTTCATAGTTGACCTAAATACATATTTGCATCATCAAATAAAATTAATCACCAATCAATCAATCACCCCCCAACAAAGAATCAAAAACTTGATCCACCATTCTAGCTCTTCCATATCAGTTAGTGGCCAAGTGGGTGATTGTGATAATTGTTGATTCCTTTCCAATATGATGTAGGAGAAAGTGTGATTTAGACCATAGACCCCTTTTCCCACATCATATAGGATTTCCAAGATTTTTGTAAACTTCATACTCATATATTCGATCCCAACCTTCCTCTCTCCCTTTCCATCCCCTCGTAATTGCACCAAATCTTAATTCCTCAATGTCCTAATCCCTTATGGTGTTACATTTGGGAGATAACTTGACACACTCAAAAGAACTATATAAATTGCATCCATGTAAGTTCCCTATCATGTCAAACAAAATTTTGAAAGCCACATGTCCTACAAAAACAATTGGTAGAAAAAGTTGCTTCCAGTTTTGTGATGTAAGAGCATTCTAACAAGTCCTTAGTTTTTAAGAGCACATTGAATGTCATTAGAAAAATTGATAGTTTTTCTAAAATTGCATTATTCATCAAAGGATAGAGGAATTCTCATTTTCTTGGTTGAAAACCTTTAGTAGAGGATTTTCCAATTCACAAAATTGTGCTATTTTAAAATACCTAAAATTTAAATTAAAAATAAAATGACAAGAGAATATAAATTAAGTATATTGTTCAAGCTAAAGTTTGAATGTAGGTGTAGACACGTCAAATTTGCATTATGCATATTCATCTGCTTATTGAATAAATCAAATGCATCATCCATTTAATTAAATAAATCGGGACTTTATTTAAATCAAATCCTAAATCATATTTCATCATTTTCTGATTTAAATAAATCAAATATCAAAGTCCTAAAAGTCAAATCAGCCTAATCATCATCTTAGTTAATTAATCCTGATTAAATCTAATGCTAATCTCAACCACTTGCATTCTCTAGATTTGGCCACTTGCACATGAAATTGCATTTAATTGATTTATCAAAATATTTATTTTCAACTTGGCATAAAGGGAGAATATTCTCCAAGTTTGAATCTCCCCCCAAGTGGACATGTACACCCAACAGAGCATTTATGAGGCCTTACATGTCTCTTACATGTCCCCTTCCAAAGGTCAAACTCAACATTCATTGCAAATTTGAATTCAAATTTTCCCTCTCATGGGCACTCTTCCCAAATCTTGCACATCCATTGGCCTATCATCACTTGACAAGTGTCATCTTCTCATTGGAGGATCTTTAGTCCCACATTGACCATCTTGGCCAATCTCTCACCAAGAAAATCTATAAAAGAAGGCTTAATCCTCATTCATTGGATCCACAATTTTATGCAAGGTTACTCTCTTAATTTGAGAACTTGTCTTGCTCATCATCTCCATTTGCATTTCATCATCTTAAGCTTTGATCAAGGGTTGGGAAAGGGTCACTAGCACATGTGACACCAATCCAACATGGAATAGGTACAAATTTGAAAATCAACAAAGGTACAAACTAAGGAAAAGCGAAGGCGAAAAGGTACAAAATGAACAACAAAGACACAAGGTACAAAGGAAAAGCGAAAGGAAAAGGTACAAAGTGAAGGAGAAGGCTAGCAAACGAAAAATGAAAGGAGGGGAATTTTTTTTTGAAAACTCAAAGTGTTTTTAAACGCTTTAAGTGTTTGATCAACACTACTTCACGAAATTGTTTATCTTTTCGTTTTAGAACACTAATTTTCATTTGGGTCTAAAAGGAACAATTTGATTTTTCATTGCAAAGGGATTAAAATGAATCTTAGGACAAACTCACTAGATTTTGTTTGAGGTAAGAATTGAACAATCAAAACTCACACTTCATTTTGGTGCTTAAAACGAACTCACAATTGCTTTGAAGGCTATAAAATGAACAAGTGCTTGAATTGTGTGATTTCGTCTTTTGAGTGCGTATCCTATCCCCTTGTGCTTCGTGCGATCTAGGGTGCAAGAGAAACACTCAAAATACATTTTATTGCTTTGAAACACTTCGATTTGGGTTTAAAATTGAACATCTTGTGTGAGTGTGAATAGGGGAATTTTCGCGTACATTCTCTTTCTTTGTGCCATCAAAGATTGATCGAGTTACGGATTGTGTCTTTTCTTGCTTTTGTTTATCTTAGAGGGCCTGCCTTGGGGAAAAAATACTGACCCAAGGGAATGACTCAACTGGTAACACTCTAAAGCCAAGAGTATTTGCAGCTGGGATATAAATGTGGGTATTGGTTAAACACCATTATCACGCAGTTGGCTCCAATAAGATGGATCTGAAAGGGGACTCTTGCCGTATGGGTCAATATCCACGAACGGAAAGTCCTTACTAGAACCCATGTGCTAGAATTTTCCAAAGTCCTTAATCTATTTGTTGGTGCAAGAATGGTCGTTCTGAAGCCACCCCACACTTTTACGGTCTTTAGTAGAAATGGAAAATATGCCATGGGAGTTTCATGGGTGTTGATGCTTGGCTGCCCCGTATAAGTGAGTGTCGTGGAGGGGAGCCAGTGGGGTCAAGCATCTAACCATTTGCTAAAGATAGGTGTAGCTGGACTTGTCCAAGTGGGGATTCAACAAATATTGTCTTTCACATCCATAGGGCTTGTACTTGTTCTTCATTTGAAAACACAGTGCGTTTATCGAAAACATTGGAAAACCATCATTCAACATCATCATCAATATTTTAAACCCCTTAGTTAGAGCAAATACCATTGACAAAGCCCAAGAACTATTGCTTACCCTTGGGACTATGTCCTTAGAGGTTCCTAAGTAATTGGGTTTACATCTTAATTTTCTCTCACAAAGGTCAACATTAGGCAACCCTTGTCCTAATTTCTTGGAACTTCCACATAGCACTTTGTGGGATGAAAAGAAGTTGTGACATTGGACATTCAATTTGAAACCTAATCAAGAAGTGTGTTTGTGGTAAAAAGTACTCATTAAGCAAAGATAACAAATTGGACCCCACACATGTGCTTGATATCTCTTGGTCATATTGGTCTTTTGATTGCTCTTAGAGAAAAGTGTGTTCTTCAATACCTTGGCCTAGTAAACAAAGTTTCTCTAAGTCTCTTAGGATCATCAAAACTTTCATCTATCTTCCAAACATTCATCAATCCATCTCACCAAAACAACTTTAGATCTTTGCAAACATCATTCTAGACTTGGGTACATCCTTAAACCAAATCAAAATCATTTGTTTAGTTAGATGTATGGGAATGCACCCTTTCTCATACATCTAATTGAATTAGCAAACCTTTTGAACAAGTTCATCCTAAAGATCACATCCAACATCTTAGGGTTTACAAGTTCATCATCCACATCAAACAATCAAAATCAAAACCCCTAAGTCTAGCATTGATCCAAAGTCCCTAAACCTTCAACACTCATATCATTTACACATTTCATCCTCCATATCATCATTGGTCCTAAAAACCTTAGAGGTCACTTTTCATAACAAGGTCAAAACACAAGAAGAACATGGAATATAAACTTGATCCATACATCTTGGGTAATCCAAATCAGTTGAATCTTCAACGCCTTGCAATGCCTATCAATTATCAAAGTCCATGCATAGGATCATTGCCTTCGACAAATTTCCATGGTACAACAAGTGTGAGTATGCCCAAGGGGTGATCCCACAATAGTGGTTTACACTTTTTGGCCTAACTGGACACTAATATTTTTTTTTTAACACAATCTCCAAATTCGGGCACCTATAGCGATTAAACCGTAAGGAATTTGAAGATGATGTAAACTAGAGTCTTTTCGCATTTTGTCTGTAGATTCCAAAAATATTTTTTTCAATTTTTTTGGAATCAGATTGCGCTTCTTTTTCCATCTCCCACAAAAATTGGTTTTTTTCAAAAAATAGCATTTTTAAAAAGTGACACACACCGTATAACGCATAACTTTTTTTTCATGAAGGATAAAATTCCAATTCTTTCAAATTTAGATTTCTAACTTTGATATCTAGTGCTTCCACTTGGTTAGATAGTTTTTTATTGAATATTTTTTCTTTAATCAAGTTTTGAAGTCAATCAAATGACAATTTAGACATAGCGCGACCGTATAACGCATAACTTTTACTGTATGTATCAAAATTCTTCTCTTTTTTTTGTTGGATCAAGGACTTCAATATATGGTGCACTCATATTTTAAATTTTTTTTTTTTATAATCTTCTATTTTTCCACTTGTGCAGAACAAAGATTTTTGTTTTCGATGAAAAACCTATATTTAATAAAACTTAAAAAATAGATAGATAATAAAAACCAAAACATACTAAAATTATATTCATTGGATAGCTCGTTCTGAAGGCTACTCGATTCCAAGTTTGGTTTCTAAATATTCCCCCGTTTTCATCCCTAATCGGAGCTTGAAAGCATAAAATTTTAGGTTTTTTGTGTGAACAAATTAAAAAATTAGGGAAGAAAGGGGTTCGCTAGAACCAGGGTTCATTCAAACCCTGGTTCATTTGAACCCCCACTAATATGTATTTTTCCTTTATTTTTTGGGCAGGAAATGTGGGCACAATAGTTAATGGGTTCGCTCGAACCCTAGTTCGGTCGAACCCCTTTATGGTTCAGTCGAACATGTAGGTTCATGCAAACCCCTAAAACCAATTTTTTTTCCATAGGGTCATTTTTTCTCAATTTTCCTTCCTCCATCAAATTTTAAACCACTATTATGGCTTCACCCCAAGTCAAAGTTTGGAACACATTTCCCAATGATAAATCTAAGTCCAAACCTACAAATCCACCAATTGAATAATCAATGCATGAGCCTTGAAACAAACAACGTCATCCCACCAAATCCCTACAAATCAAATGTGGATGTACCAACTGCAAGTTTTTGAAACATGAATCCTAACTCGGAAAAATTTGGAAAAATGATTCCCAATACCAATAATGTTCATCCTATCATGCCAAACCTGAACATCATTCCAAATCAGAACATTATCCAAAGTCAATTTTCCCATAATCCCATTCAAAAACCGCAAGTCGGCATCCCAAATCCGCTTAAACAAAAGCCAAATCAACTATCTCAAGTGAGTCAAGATCAAAATCAAGAACAAATTTGGCGAGATCAAATTGCGGAACTTTCCAAAATAGTTGAGGCATTGCGCCAAGGGAAATCTCCACCACCCATATCAACATCATTCATTGGTTTAGGGCTTCCCCCTTTGCTTAGCACCAATCAATCCAACTAACGTCAATCAAACCATCACGTCAAATCCTTTGAATATACCATCGACATCGCACCAACAGATGGTATCTAATCAAACAACAACATTGATCCGAAATCAAAATACGGTCTCCCAAGGACCTATCACCTCGGTCATTCCAACCATCACTATCCCTTCAATCATTCCAAACACCACTATCATACCCATCACATCTCAACCCCTCACTACCCTGATCGCTCCGAGCGTATGTCAAACACTTGTCACCACATCCAACATGATTCCAAATCCACCACCACTACCACCAAAACCAAATGCAGCAAGACAAAATGACATTGCTCTAAAAGCTCACCAGTCATACCAAAAGGCCATCCAACAATATCTAGCCACGCAACAAGCAAGACAAGCTCGACAAGTGCAACAAGCCTATCAAGCTACTCAAGCCTCTCTAGTTGCTCGACAAGCACAGGAACAAACACAAAAATATTCAATCATTGGTGATAGCATTGATAATCTCCCCACCATAATTGTCGAAAGCAATGGTCAAGATCCATCCATCAAAGAGCACATCAGAAATGATTCTATCTCATCCGAAGATCAAATAAACATAGGTCAAGAGTCACTTTTCAATCGTGATCAAAATCCACCAATGATACTCGACAATGAGGCAATTCAAGAAATATCAACATCACTTGACTCTATGGTCGAAGACATTCACAATCTCTCCACCGTAATTGTCGAAAACAATGATGAAAACCTCTCCATTGAGAAGCACATTGAGGATGTATCTACACAATCCGATGATCAACTCACCATACATCAAGAGCCACTTTTTAGTGATCTCTTTCAAGGAGTGTTAGGATTATTTGATCCAATTGACATAATGCATGATCCGTTGACCAATGATCATATTGAAAATGTCTCTACATCACCTTATGAGTTAGAGGACATATCTCAAGAAGTTATTCCAAATCAAGATCAAAATCTTTCACTAAGGTCTAGCAATGGTCATTTTCAAAACATGTTGATCCCCTTTGACCTCATGGTTACAGATGTTGAAGGAACCTTGAACTTGACCATGCCTAATGTCGACATCCAAAAGTCCTTTGCAAGAAATCCATCCTTTGAAGCTGCCCCATGTCAAGAACTTGATCCAAAGCATGTCGAAAGCAACTCCGAAATTAATCAAGATCAAGAATTTGTATCTTCAAGATACTACAATAATCTAATGAACACTCTCTTATCCATGCAAGATGATCATATCCATGTAGCACATACTCCTCCATCTACCCATGAGATGCTTTCTACAGATGGGCACGTAGATTATTTTCATCTAGAACAAGATTTTGTTACACAAAAAGAGCAGATTCTTAACTCCTAGAATCAAATGAAGTTTTCAACATTAGGATCAAATATGTCCCAAACTCAGATTGTGGACATCATGAATAAGGATATCCATCATTATCCGCTTAAGGAAACAAGTCAGATAGAACATCTAGAGTTAGCGGAGTAGCAAATTGAAAGAATGTCACCTACGGTGGTCATCTATCAGAGAACACTTATTGAACAAGAGCTCTTGGAATAGGAGAAATCAAAGCATGAAGGTACTACTTCCACCATGATACTGGGGGCAACTTTGTCTCAAGAAAATGTCAACATAGGGAGCACGAAGAATCCTTATGATGAAACTAGTGTCAATACTACAACCAACCACACCATGAATCTTCATCCACCCATCACCCCATCCACAAATTGGGACCAACGTCAAAAGAAAAAATTGAATCAAAGTACGAAGAATGTTATCAAAGCAAAAGAAGCTAAGAAGCATATCAGACAAATCAAATACATATGGATACCAAAGAATACAAAGAAATATCATCCCTATCAAACTCCATCAGTCAAAGAAACTATGGGGAAAAATAAAAAAGGGAAAAGTATCCATCAAAGATGTCCACAAAAGAAAAAGAAGGCTTTTCAAGCGATGTACATAGTGTATCAAGCAGTTGGTCCTAATTCCACGCACACTTTCGTATCCACCCATCATTGCTCATCTTCCCAAGTTTGGAGAGTCAAAGGTTCCAAACTGTCAACCAATCCATCTCTTATCCCTAAACACACTCCATCCATGCCTCCACGCATAATATTCAATTCTTACATTGACCATGTATTGGCAACAACCCTTCATCATAAGGATTTAGAAGGCAATCTATTGTGATGTGCACAAAGACAAAGTCAACTCGGTATCAACGAAGCAGATCAAGAATCCCAAAAGTTGCATTCAAGTGCACGTATCTTAGCAAAGTAGCTCCTTCAGGTGATATCGATGGCACATCATGACAGGGCATCTACATCAACACCACTAGGTGGTTCAAAGATGAATCTTTCAAAAATCAAAAAATCAAAAAAGCAAAAATCTAAAAAAATCAAAAAGGATTGAAAACGAAAAGAGAAAAAAAATGTCCTCTAGTGAAAACCACTACAGTGGCACTTTGGGCAAGACCATGATGAAACTCGTAAATGAATCATGTGTAGAATCGAGCATCTACGTGCCACTTCGTGAAAGCATCTCATCCCATCTGTAATAAATCGAGCATTCCATCCGTCTTATCCATAATAAATCCATCCATCCATGAACCATTTATCCAATCCATTTTCATCCATCTGCATCCATAGTCCAAATTATCTTGATCTTGGTAAAATTTTGGTACACAAATTACGCTTGCTTACGGTGAACATCTTGACATGGGCCATTTTCATTAAATCCTATCCTATGCAGCATTATTTGAGCCATGAAGCATTATCCAAATGAGCATTCTTTATCCGAACACCTTATCTTATTGCAAGATAATCCATATCTATCCATCCATACACCTATCCAAGCATCCATCCCATCACATTCCATACATTGCTAGACATTGGGGGCAGATATGTACATCTTGCTTCGAGAATAAATCTTGGTCTATATCCTCTAGCTTATGTGGCGATCTGAACATTGGCAAACATGAAACCAATTTGGTCTAAACATTCATGATCTAGAGTTCAAATCATTATCCCATGGCATATTTTGACGAGAACAAATTCCATATCAATCTTCATCATTCATCAAACATCAATCCAAACTATCGATATCAGTTGTATCTAAGCTGCACGTCAAATGTCACATCAAATCATCCAAACATCTTTTGTTGAAAACCAAGCTTCATCAATCATGATCAATCAAAATCCAATCAAGAAATCATCAGGATATCCTTGTGTTACTTAACACTGTCCTTGCATTGTTGTGCATCCTCAACAATGTTATCATCATTTTTCTTGATCAAATCATCATCAATCCATCATCATCTGGGGATATCTTTCCCCATCCTTGTGTTGCTTAACACTATCCTTGCATTGTTGTGTGTCCTCAACAATGTTATCATCATCAATCCTAATCAATCCTGGTCAATTGAATCCTTGCATTGTTGTGCATCCTCAACAATGTTATCATCATCATCAATCCATCGATCCGATCAATCAACCTTAGCTTAGTCTTCAACAAAAATCATAAACATAGCACTGATATTGTCATACACATCCATATCAAAATCGTCAAAATCATGCGAAAATCCAAAAACATCAGAAAATCAGAAAATCCAAAAACATCCAAAACATCGAAAAAATCCAAAAACACTCAAAAAGCAAAAAACATCAAAAACATTGGAATCTGAACTACATCGTCTCTGAGCTTAAACGTAGGCAAGGATAATCTTTGATCAGCCCCTGAGACATCAAAATCCAAAAACATTCGAAAAACATCAAAATCCAAAAACATTTGAAAAACATCAAAATCCAAAAACATCCAAAAAAAACATCAAAATCCAAAAAAAAACATCAAAAACATCACAAAATCCAAAAACACCAAAAACAGACTCAAAACATTCCAAAAACATCAAAAACATCCAAATATTTGAAAAAATCCATTCGTCTCATCTCACTTTCACTCTAAATAATCAATCATCCATAATAAATTGATCATCACCTTCATCTTTTGGCAACACAAACTAAAACAATCACAACAGTCGGCAAAAGCGAACTTCAATTGTAAAATCAAAATCGAAACAATAGACCTTTAAAACAAAATCAAACTCTTGATCATTTTCAAACATGTCAGTGAACCTTATATCAATAGCCTATCAATCAACATATCAAACCATCATCATCCTATACAATGCATGTCCTAGGATATATCGTTCAGACAATGGGCATCATTTTGGATATCACTTTGGATTCTTATCCTATCAAAACAAATCACTTTGGCTAGAGGTATGAAGAACATTGGCTTGTTTGTGTGCTTTATCTTTTTCTTTTGACTTATCTTATTGCGCTCAATCCAAGGACCTTTCGATGATATCCGAACGAAGGATTTAGAGAGATAGGAATGGGGCAATGATCATTATCCTTTTTTTTGCTATGCTTGTTGGACATTCTTGCAAAATAACTTGGCGAATACTTTCTTTGTTAGATATGTATAGAGGATGTTTTGGATGGCTTGTTGACTATTGCATTGATTGGTTATACCTCTCTGTGTTTTGGTCCGATATGTTTAAAACTTCTAAAGTGCATCCTAGCAAGGTTTCCGTATGTCAGGTGTGAACAAGAATACTCCTATCTGCTTGTTGAGTCAAAGTCCATCACACTAAGTACAACACCATCCTGGTCCTTTATACCTTGATGCATCGTGCTTAGGCGTGTTATCAAACATAAAGTAAGTGATCCTTTTAAAATCCCAATCCTTGATAAGCAAATCATCCATCTATCATCATCATTTCTCATCATCTATCATCATCATCATCATCTCTAATAAAGTCTCGACCAATCATGGACTTGTCGGATCCTCTTGTCATCATCTCATTTCCTTTAACATCATCATCACCAATGCATCCATCATGCATCCATCCTGCATCCACAAAACTGTCAGAATACCACATATCATTCATATCATACATAATAGGAAACACCGATCATTTCACATGCATTGCCTAATCATCATCATAATATAGATCTATTAGTCTAAGCATCTCATAAATCATCCATAGCATATCACATCATCAATCTCATCCATCTCATATCATATCATCATTTAAGTTGTTTAGGATAATATAGATTTGTTATTCTAAGCATCTTAAAATCATCTCATTTGCATCATCATCCATAACCATCCATTTTTGAACCTCTTTATCGCGAGATCGACCCTCAAATCGAATCTTTTTGCTCGATCTCCCGAGGGGGCAATGTACCAGTGTACTTCTTTCCATTGGGGCATCTGAAAAATCATAAATTTATTGAATTTTAATTGCGACAAGTTATTCTTTGAACCAATGCAACAAGTACATTGCTTCAAAGAGGGGCAAAATATAGACACGTCAAATTTGCATTATGCATATTCATCCACTCATTGAATAAATCAAACGCATCATCTATTTAATTAAATAAATCAGGACTTTATTTAAATCGAATCCTAAATCATATTTCATCATTTTTTGATTTAAATAAATCAAATATCAAAGTCCTAAAGGTCAAATCAGCCTAATCATCACCTTAGCTAATTAATCCTGATTAAATCTAATGCTAATCTCAACCACTTGCATTCTCTAGATTTGGCCACTTGCACATGAAATTGCATTTAATTGATTTATCAAAATATTTATTTTCAACTTGGCATAAAGGGAGAATATTCTTCAAGTTTGAATCTTCCCCCAAGTGGACATGTACACCCAATAGAGCATTTATGAGGCCTTACATGTCTCTTACATGTCCCCTTCCAAAGGTCAAACTCAGCATTCATTGCAAATTTGAATTCAAATTTTCCCTCTCATGGGTACTCTTCCCAAATCTTGCACATCCATTGGCCTATCATCACTTGACAAGTGGCCTTATCTTATTGGCTTGATCTTTGTCCCACATTGGTCCATTTTCAACACTCTTAGCATCAAGAAAATCTATAAAATAGAGGCTTCATCTCTTATCAAATCCTCCACCATCTCTCCACAATCACTCATGCAAAGTCACTCTCCATTGGAGAACTGATTTTGCTCATCATCACTCCACCATCTTCATAGCATTTTCATCTTAAGCTTTGATCAAGGATTGGGAAAGGGTCACTAGCACATGTGACACCAATCCACTATGAGATATTTTGCATCATGTTTTCTTATGCTTTTGCTTTAGATCTTTTGTCATTTGTTTGCATTTTGAACATGATGTATTATTTCATAAGGATGTTAAATATTTTGATTTGTTGTTGAAATACTAACAACTCTGCAGATTTTATTGTTAGATTTCTAACCACATTTTGTAGATTTTAGCATCCACAGTAGGGAACATAAGATTTAATTATAATTTTATAAAAAGTTTATAAAATGGAATTCATAAAATTTAGAGAACCTCAACTTCTAATAGTTATAACAAT
Source organism: Sequoia sempervirens (assembly GCA_007258455.2). Lineage (NCBI taxonomy): Eukaryota > Viridiplantae > Streptophyta > Pinopsida > Cupressales > Cupressaceae > Sequoia > Sequoia sempervirens. Next base: position 21,864 of record VDFB02320111.1, on the reverse strand, counting down.
CATTGTCTTTCTAAAATGGATTTCTTTTTTTTTGTTTTCCCTCTTATAATCTCCACTCCTATATCACTCAATTTTTTTAGTTTTTCAACTTTTTGCAAACACATATGATCTCTAATATTTTCTTTTGTTTCTTATTAAAGAAAGGAGTGAACATTTTACACTCCTCATATAGTAACAAATAATAAGAGATAAATTCTTATTTAAAAAATTGCTGCACTAAATAGCTTCCCTTTCTATTTTTTCTACTCTAGGGTGATGCCACAATAGTGGTTTACAATTTTTGGCCAAACTGGACACTTCAATTATTATTTTTAACTAAATCTTCACATTCAGGCACCTAGGGCACCTATAGCAGCTAAACCGTGAGGAATTTGAAGATGATGCAAACTAGAGTCTCATCACATTTTATCTATAGATTCTAAAAATATTTTTTTGAAAAATTTTGGAATCAGATTGCACTTTTTTTTCCATTTCCCATGAAAATTGGTTTTTTTCAGAAAACAACATTTTTAAAAAGTGAAGCACACTGTATAATGCATAACTTTTTTTCAATGAAGGATAAAATTCTAATTATTTTGAATTTAGATTTGTAACTCCGATATCTAGTGCTTCCACTTGGTTAGATAGTTTTTTATTGAATATTTTTTCTTGAATCAAGTTTTGAAGTCAAACCAATTACAATTTAGACATAGCACGACCATATAACGCATAACTTTTTTTCTATATATCAATTTTTTTTTTCTTTTTTGTGTTGAATCAATGACTTCAATGTCTGGTGCACTCATATTTTTCAACTTTTTTTTGATAATCTGCTATTTTTCCATGTGCAGAACAAAGACCTTCATTTTCGATGAAAAACCTATGCTTAATAAAACTATAAAAACAAATACATAATAAAATTAAAACATATTAAAATTATATTCATTGGATAGCTCGTTCCGAGGACTACCTGATTCTAGTTGGGTTTTTGAAGACTCCTCCATTTTCATCCTCAACCCGAGCTTCGAAGTGTAAAAAAATAGGTTTTTTTGTGAACAATTTCAAAAATCAAGGAAAAGGGGGGTTCGAGCGAACTAGGGTTCATTTGAACCCCCTTCTATATGCATTTTTCTTTTTTTTTTGGGGAAATGTGGGCCTAGTAATTGCGGGTTTAGAATAGTAGTTAGGGTGGGGCCTTTTTAAGTTGAACTTGTAGGTTCATTCAAACCCTAAAACCAATTTTTGCCATGGGGTCATTTTTTCTCGGTTTTCCTTCCTCCATCAAATTGTAAACCACTATTGTGGCTTCACTCTCTAACATTAAATTCCTTTTTAAAAAAAAAAAATCCTCTTTTCTATTTAATATTTTTTATATCTATTTTGAATTTAATTTCACACATTGAATTAAATGATATTAACATCTATGAAATATTAAATCCATCATTAGATAATAATTCCTCCACATTTATTTTTGTATGAAAAAATGTTAATTCTTAACTATTTTATCAATACAATCTACTTTTGACCATCAAAGTGGAAAACTACTAATATAAAAATTATTTATGTTTTAAACATGATATCATAATTAGAGTTAAAGTTTGAGTTGATAAGATGTTTGAAACAATTGACATATGGAAACATGATGATTTACATAATTATTTTCTTTAAAATTTTGTTAATAATACACAAGGAAAACAATGTTGGAATGAATCATGTTTCTTATTAAAAAGACTAAAGACTTATATAGTAGAGTTACATAATAGTCTATAAATATCTTAAGTGATGAACCTATCACTAATGAATCAAACTTGATCCAATCACATCTCTATTTTTTTTTAATATATAACATAATAAAAAAGCATACCATCATTTTCACTAGACTTAAACATCAAACTTTCAACATATTGAAAACAATTTGAATTCCTACTAATCAAACAAAAAAGAATTGGAACTTTGCAATATTTAGCTATGGTACACTTTTAGACCAACTAACAACATGAAGTTCCCTACAGATGTCTGTCAATTTTATCTATCACCTAGGGTTCCCTACAAAAGTAATATAATTAAACTATTGTTGCTACATGAGATATGTGGGTTGCACTAAAGCACATTTGAGTAGATACAAGTGAAAATCTAAATTTGAGCTTTCTCTCAAATGTTTAAAAAGGTTTACTGCCAGCAAAATGGAAAATCAGTGTGGTGAATTTCAGTGGGTGTCTTATTTTATTCAAGGAGCATCTTGTTTTATAAATGACACACTTTTTTTTTTTGATACGGAAGGTAGGGATTTGTATTAATTATTATAAAATATGCAATCATCTACATAACAGGGGAAACCAATCTTCCATGAAATCTAAACCTAAGAGCTAAACCTTCCATCCCGGGAGCAAGCTACAATCGGCTCCAAAATTGCAGTCCCACTGCATGGCTTCAAAAAACAAACTACTGTTATGATTTTAAACACAGAAAATTAAAATATAGAGGTCGAGCCTCACACAACTAGTTCCAAATTTGCAGTTCCATTGCATAGCATCAAAAAAACATCTAATATTATGATTTTAAACACAAAATTTGAAACACAGAGGCCGAGCCTCACAGAAAGTCGTTTACTTCTGCAAACAGGGTGAAGTCTTCCATCCATTCCATCCCCTCCTCCGACATTAGCCCCATCTTTCTTTTCTGGAATTCGATCGCCATGGGCGATATCATTCTGTGCCTCATAAGCTCTGGACCCTTGAGGTCTAAAATGAAGGGATAGACTTTAACTGCCTCGTCCGTCTCCCAAAGAAGGTCCAGGTCTGAGAGGTGCGGGATTCCTTTGCCCATGAAATCCACTTTCAGTGTCTTCTCTAGCCCCCCTAATAGGTCGCCTCGAAAAAGATGCTCCATCATTTCCTTTGCCTCCACCTTCGGGACTTCCATGTCCAGAATTATAGCTAAGAACTGAGAAGAGATGTGTGCATTGTCCCTCACAAATTCCTTTCTATCTAGGTGGCCTTTTCCTAATATCATTTTGATTGTTATCATTGTCAAGGCATCATCCTCAAGCATGATTCTCTTCATCCTTTGATCAGTAATCTCTCGAAATGATATTTATCTCTCTGTTGCCACTAAGGAGACTAGCATATCTACACTAAAACTTTCCAACCCCTCCGCTGATATGGAGATAATGAATTTCAATATACTCGTCCTCGCCATTTGCAGCCCTTTGGTCAACATTTCCCTGCACAAAGACAACAAACAAACCAAATTTTGAAAACCATACTGTGAGAATGTCGTCATCCGTTCACTTTTAAAAGGCCTGTATGCAACAAGGCCGAGCCTTCGCGCACAAGTCTGAAATAGTGGCGAAGCAAGGCACTTCGTCCTTGCAATAAAAATTGTCCTACAACCTTCAACCTTAATTCGGCTAGCTCCTCGTGAGGAGCAACTTCTGCCACTCGACCCATTTGCTTGAGCTTTCATGATGAGCGTACCCTACGTGTCGAGATTATTATTCTTGGATTCTTGTGTCATTAGCTTCTTCTGACGTCGCCGAGGTCTCCCCTAATTTGGTGGACTGCTAAACTTAGGTTACTTGCCTTCCTCATCCCTCCATCGTTTTGGAGAGGGCTTGAAGTGATGTGGCTTTGCCACTGTGCTGCCACCTTTCGCACCGCATCCAACACCTCATTTCCTCCCTCTTTGTTAGCATAATTTACCTTATTTCCATCGCTCTCATGGATGAATATGATAGGGAATTAGATGAGGGGGGGTGGGGGCCCACCCTACCACCCACATAAACGACACACTTTTAGTGGATAGTAATAATATTTTATTTCAGACAAAAAAATATTTATTTCACTTGTTACTGAATGCATTTATGCTTTTTTTTTTATTTAACATGCATAGGTTCTCATGTGTTCAAGTATGGGTCTATCTTCACTAACATTTGATTATTTTTTGATCTACATGTGAACTATTTACTTACAATATATAGTATAAATATGTGATATGACTGAATATTATAAGCACAAATGTTATAACAATAATTGAATCCTATTCAACTAGTGACAGCTTTCCCCTAATATGAAGGCTGAGGGACGAATGCTAATACAAGAAAAAGAGGCTCCAACCTTCTATGTGACAGAGCCCACCAGTTATTCAAGACAGTCAGGCTCCAACCTTCTATGTGGCAGAGCCCACCAGTTTTCAAGATAGTAGAATGGAACCCTATTAAATTTAACGAGGATAATTTATACATCTGCTCTCACATATTTCTCTAATTTTTATTGACTCCCACACTTCAATATAAGTAGTGCTTCTTGGTAGTACAAGCAATGTAGCGGCCGCGTGTTTTCCAACATTCTAAATCTGAAAACTGAAATTTTTATCCAATTTAGTGAATTCGGATCCATTTATTTTAGAGGCAAACACTGTTGGGTACTCCACGACCGGTAAGCCCGCCTGTGCGGGACATATCAGATGTACTCGGGTACAGTAACGTGTACGGAACCTTTGCCGGGCCGAGCCTATTTTTCAAATCTGGATTCTTGTTCCTGCTCATTACATTCCTCTCCACTTGTTCCAGCGCAGACGACAGCCTGCTGAAAGCTTCATCCACCTCCACGTCATCAGTCCACTCTGGAGTGGATCCCTTCCTCTGTCCAATATACACTTCATTTCTTGCATGCTTCGACAAAACTTCAAATGAAGTCATCACAGTCGTGGTTGTTTTCTGATCCGACACAGTTTTAAGGAGATATGCTTCTGGATCCTTCACCAGATCGGAATACTCCGGCGACCCCTTCTGCGGAATCAGGCGTCTGCTTAAGGTAGGACGATTGGGCATATATCCCCCGTAGGCATAATGCCCAAAATTTAGATTGGCGTGCAGAGCAGACGCCACCCAAATTATGGTGGTCAATGCTTCTGTCATTTCAGGGAAACTTTCCATTTTGTACCATCCTTCCTTTATATCAGCATGCCCAACGGTTACTATCTCTTTCCACCATGATTGCAACTCTTTGTCTCCTTTGATTGAGTTGTTGCTCTTGTAGTAGAGAGATAAGTATTCTGTTACCCATTTCTTTAAAGCGGCCCATATCTCCAGACCGTCCACTGCATAAGGATAGTCCTCAATTACAAGCCTCAGACCGTGAGGTGCAGTCGAGTCTGGAACAGCCATGCCCCTGCATTCAATATTTGTAATCACCAACTTTAGCTACTGACTTTTTATTAACAAGAGCATTGAATTGAGTTAATGAATGATAATTAAGAAATGGTCAGATGTTTTCATGCCTTTTGAGAAGGTCTACAGGCAATCCCTGTTCTTTGAATCTCCAGTTCTTGTAGGCTTTGGAAGACATGTGCGTGGAATATATGGAGGATGAAAAGCAAGTTTCAACAAATCCTCCAGCCGTTAATAAGCTCTGACGGGCAACCTGGTTGGTATTCATAGTGTTCAGAAAATGGGGTTTCAATAATTTGTAGACAGGATGCATTGTGCTGAGTTGCCTGTGGGTGGCTATAATGATTGGCTCTAGAATTGCATGAGTTAACAGCCTGCAAGTACCATATAAATACAGTTTCCTCGTCAAAATGGCACCTATAAATTCAAATACATGAAAACCAAAAATACAATGTATAGATAGTAGCAAGTCAAATGTTGCCTTAGTAGAAGTTTTCTGCAAATCTTGTGAAATGCAATAGAATTTATTAGTCCCAAAACCATCTTTTCTCACATTGCTGGTATTGACTTTGTTTTTCCTAGAGATAACATTACAGTTACATTCCATTACGAATAAAACCAAATTATTTGTATATTAGGGAAAGGTGTACTCTGGACAGAGGGCAGCACTTAGCTCACTCTATTTTCTTTTTCGAAATAAGAATGAAATCAACAAGAGAAATGCATGACCTCCTCAATTTATCAAATCCTGTCTTTCAAACTATTCATAAACTGTAGGAAAAAGCTTTGTGATAACATCCTCGAGCTCAGTAGATTAACCGAACAGTAAATTAACTTAAGAGTAAGAGTTCATACCAGTGGCCGATCACCTGATGGTATCCAGCCTCGTTGACTCTCACATGAGTTTTGGCCAGTAGCCACAATGCGCCTTCTTCTGTACCATCTTCAGCAGGAGTATAAACATTTCGTTCGGCTGGGCGATCAGTAGTTGCACCCAACGACAACTCAATAGCAACGGGCTTAAGAATGCCATTGCTGGTAAGGAACAAAACTGTTCGACTGGCATATGTTTTCACGTTGTCTGATTGGCTGTTAATTCTTGCAGCATAGGGTATATACACATCATGGTATTCCAAAACGAACAATCTCTTCGACTCTGTAGCCTGATCACATTAATGTATATAATGCATATTAGTGGATTAAACAAGGAAGAAGATAATAAGAAATTGGATAAAACTATTGTTAAATCAGAACCTGGGACACGGAAAGGCCTTCGAGATATTTTTCTATGTGCTGTGCTGTGATAGAGCTCTGCTCAGGTCCGTATTCCTCTGCGCTCAGGCTGCTAGATGGAGGAAATCTCTGAAACATACCCAAAACCCATTAGGAAATAATATTATGAAATCTCCGCCGGCCCGCCATAAACAACCTGTATGTTGTAGTCAATATAGCTATCGTCTAAACTTAATGGCCATATGGTCATATTTCAATATATTTGTCTAACATATGAATAAAATTGTTTGACAGATCAGTTTAAACAGTACATTTTAAGTTTTGAGTTTTTCAGATGATTCATCTAAAATTATGTTGATAGGTGAGTTTCACTACAAATTTGACTTGTTCTAAAATTATATTGATAGGTGAGTTTCACTAGAAATTTGACTTGTTTGGTTGGCTCATTTAAAATCACATGAATAGATGAATCATATATGTGATCTTATTGAAGAAGTTTTGACTTGGTTGACTCATCTTAAATCATACTAGTGAATCGTGAATGGATTCTATTTGAGAAAGTAGTGAATCGTGAATGGATTCTATTTGAGAAAGTAGCATAAATTAGAATGAATCATCCAACCAAAACAAAGCTTAAAATGTGCTCTTTAAATGAAAATTATCGAACATGACAAATTTAAACTCTGAATATATAGATTGTTTATCAAATTACTTTTATATAAGTGACTGTACATTAATCACAACTCACTCACTCTTTAAGCTTGCTTTTCTCCAGTTCTCTCTGTGATTGAATTATTTTTGAAGAGAAAAAACAATGGGCTTACCTCCAAACGTTTAATAACCATAGGAGTTAGACCAGCGAGAGTCTGGCGCGCAAACTCTTCGTCTATTCTCCAAGCGTTCTCATTAGCTGAATAACAAATCCATTAGTTCATTAGCCATAAAATGTGCAGATGACTTCAAATTACACAAGTGTAAATGCATATATAAGAATTCTGACTTTGTTCTCACCATCAAAAACTTGGGGACGCGGGAAGTTTATCAGTGGACTGTCTTCTGCTTTGTCCACTAATTCCTGCACAAACTTGAATGGGCTTTTGAATGCCTTACCAATGCTCTTCAAAGAATTCAGAGGGTTGGAGACTCCACGAACATAGAGATCTTTAATGTCATTCAAGGACTTGAATTCTGGGCTGAAAACTGACTCGATTGTGGGAACCAAGGCATTTAAAGAAGCCTCCAAGGTATGAGATCCTATGTCTGTGTAGTCCGCGTGAGGAAATATCTCGTCCGGAGGAATGAAGATTGAAGATTTAGATGGGCTTTCGGATGCCGGATCTACAACCAACCCCACAAAATTTTCAGTGTTTGCGAAAGTTGTAGACAATTCAAAAGATTAGGAACCCTTGAAGGAAGTCTTTATAGTATGAATACCTGTTTTGGTTGGAGGGCGGCCTGTTCTGCACCTTCTGGGATATGGGAGATCTTCAGAGCCTCCCATTACATCCCTCTTCAGCGATGGATCTTTATCAGGGTTTCCAAGATCGTTGTAAATGTCGTAGTCATATATTCGATCCCATACCTTCCTCTCTCCCTTTCCGTCCCCTCGCAATTGCACCAAGTCTCGATTCCTCAATGTCCTAAGCCCTTCTGGCGTTGCGTCAGGGAGATAGCTCTGCACACTCAAAACAACTATATAAAATTGCAGCCCTGTAAGTGCCCTATCATGTCAAACAAACGTTCGAGACCCACATATCCTACATGAACAGTGTGCTTTCCCTGTGGCAGAAAAAGTTGCTTACAGTCTCGTGACGCGGGAGCATTCTAACAAGTCCTTAGGAGCATTCAGGAGCAAATTGAATGTTATTAGAAAAAACTGATACTTTTCCTGAAATTGTATTATTAAGGGAAGCAATTCTTTACTTGGTTGAAAAACTTTAGTAGAGGTTTATCAAAGGCACAAAAGCGTGTTATTTTAAAATATCAAAAATTTTAATTAGCAATAAAATGACAAGAGAATATAAAATAAGTATATTGTTGAGATTAATATTCGAATGTAGGAACATAAAACTTAATTACAATTTTATAAATAGTTTACAAATATGGAATTTGACAAGGGATTTGAATTCATAAAAAAATAGAGAATTTTAATTTCTAATATTGTCTTTCTAGAATGGATTTCCTTTCTTTTGTTTTTTCTTCTTACAACCTCCATTCTTATATAATTGATTTTTTAGTGTTTCATTTTTTTTCAAACACACGTGATCTCTAATCTTTTTCTTATTATAGATTGGAGAGACAATTTACACTCCCATCTAGTAACAAATAACAAGAGATAAATTCATCTTTTCATTATCTTTGTACATAATACCTTCCCTTTCTTTCTTATTTATTCTAAGATTCAATTCTTCCCTTTCTTCATTTTTTACTATTTTTTAAGTGATTTTTAATTTTATTTATTTTTTATTCAACATTTATATATATATTTTTCCACTCTCTTGAAATATCTATTTTGAATTTAATTTTCACACATCACTAAATGATATTAATATCTATGTAATATTTGTTAGTGTGAATAGCTGAGGTTAGACAACATGTTGTCTAATTGAATGGACAACCTTAATGCTTCTTGAGGTTACCAAGTTCTTTGGTAAACCTCATGCACACACCTTTTGAGGTTGGAAGACTATCCATCTCACCTCAAAGGTCACTCAACACATGGCACACAAGGTTGATGACTTGGTCATAGAGGTTGTTGGTTTGCACACTTCAAGTGTTCCTAAGGTTGATGTACCTATAGGACACTTGTCTTCTTATTTGTGCTACTTCATGGGGCACTTGTCAATCCACATGTTAGGTGGATTGTCTCATCTTTGCCTATGTAGGCAAGCTCATATTGTAATCAACTTAACTCTTTTATCAATCATTTTGATAATGAAAGATTTGGCATATTATTTGCAAGCATATTTTTGTGGAATCACAAGATTTTTCTGTCATGATCTTGGATGAAAATTCTAACAATATTAAATCCATCAGTACATAATAACTCCTCTACGTTTATTTTTGAAGGACAAAGGTCAATTTTTAACTATTATATCAATAGAATCTATTTTTGACAATCAAAGTAGAAAACTATTAATATCAAACTTTATATTTTAAATGTGATATCATAGTTATAGTTAAAGTGTGACTTGATAAGATGTTTGAAACAATTGACATGGAAAACATGATGATTTATATAATTATTTTCTTTAATATTTTGTTAATAATATACAAGAAAAACAATATTGAAATGAAACATTTTTATTATTAAAAAAAACAAAGACTTGAATAGTAGAATCACATAATAGTCTATAAAGATTTTAAATGATGAACTCCATACTAAAGAATCAAACTTGATTGGATCACATTTCTAATAAAAAACTTTAATATATAACATAATAAAAAACATACTATCATTTTCACTACTTAAACTTCAAACTTTCAACATATTAAAAAGAGTTTATTCAAACTTTATAATATTTAGCTACAGTACACTTTTAGGCCAACTAATAGCATGAAGTTCCCTATAGATGTCAGCCAATTTTGTCAAGAACCTAGAGTTCCCTACAAGAGTAATATAATTAAACAATTGTTGCTACAGGAGATCTATGGGTTACACTAAAGAACATCTGAGTAGATACAAGTGAAAATCTAAATCCTAGCTTGCTCTCGAGTGTTTAAAAGGATTTACTACCAGGTAAAATTTAGAGAAGAAATTTAAATGCCGAAACATATAGAATAATATTCACAGTTAAGCTAGGGAGCTATTGATTTCATTGTTCTACGGACAGCATGTTGTCTCTCCAAAGCCATACCTTATTAGCGAAAATGACGCGTTCATTCTTGTCCATGCGCTCTGGCGATATCCACGAATTGCATTGAAATCGAATTTTGCCTGCCCCGGGGACATCAAGAACCACTGATTTTAGAAAGAATTCTCGTGGATGCTCATTTCTTATGAGAAATGCCCCTGGTTCACCCAGACTAGTGTTCCATTTGAATGAGATCTTGTACTGTTTATCTCCAACGATTGGTCCATCCCATGGGTTCCACTCCAAGTAAGACACTTGGGACGTCTTCCCACTTCCACTCTCTGCAACACCATATCGATTCAAATACTGATAATAGCAATCTAAGAAGAGCGAAAAGAAAATAGGGAAAAAGACCGAGTATTATAATGAATTTGATTACCTGCATCAATCTGGTTGCTGCTAATCAGCTGAAGGGACACTTTTTTCCCGAGGATATCCGACGCCTCGTCCGCAAAAGTTGCAGAGTAGTCTGTCAATTCAAGAAAAGAGGCCTTCTGCAAGATCACCTCTCCTTGTATGTCTATGTCATCTTGCCCCTTTGAGGAATTCCCCAAAATAGGTCTTTTGACATTGAAGGCAAAGTTTTTATGCACTTTCCGAGGCTTCCAAACTCGAAATTCAATCTTAGACGAGGATTGCAACGAATAATTACTGTTGAAATCATGGAAAGCGAAACAGCCCGGTCTGTTTGGCCTTTCACTGTCCCCAAAACCGAGAGACGGGAGTGGAACATGAAACCTATGGGCAGACATCGGTCCATATCTATGGCATGGGATGGCACTGGTGGTTTTCAATATACTTCTTGCGTCCATTCTTTTATCAGGATTTTGCTGCACAGAGAAATTATGGTATATGAAGCTACTTCTTTGCATTACAACACTCCCCACTTATATATTTACAGGAATAGTTAAGCCTTCATAATTAGCGTGGCATGCACCGAGTATGAACACGTTTAAACTATGGTCTCCTGTGCCTGAAATAGTATTATCCTAAGATGAATTATCCGGATTGTCATGCAGTGTTGGTGAATGATTTGTTCTTGCATTGTTCAATGTCGTGCAAAAGCCAAAATGTGGGGGCAATCATGGTCCATACCATGCAAACTTTAGTCATGATTGTTAGTGATGAAAATGAAGTATGAGGGTCATATTCAGCTCTAGCCCACCTTTTTTGTCAGGGAATCTGATCTACAGAGACCATGTGAAAAATACGGCAGTTGGACAGATTTATTTTTCTTATTAGACTGCGAACTGTAAGGCATGAAGACAGAAATGCGCGAGCGTGGTACATTGTCTTACTTGCCATAAGGATTGATTCGAGTTTCAATCTTAATCAACTAATATAATTTTTGTTATGGTTGGTCTGTCTTAGGATCCTATGCGTACACCGAAATTGGAAGGTGGAGAAAACGTGTTCCTGCAATGTTGTTTATTTGAATATAATGTTTGTACAATGTGGAAAATTATTGCCATTCTTTAAATTCTTTACATATATTTAATTTTAAAGGCATTTAAATAAGATTCGTATATTTCTTTAAGCTCTTCCTTTTGAAAGGCCCAAGAAATAAATAAAATTAATGAGGCTTTTATATCATATCTTTTGAGTGGTTAGCCACTCAATTGAAAACTATGATTGCAATCTAGAAGGATTAAATTTTAAAAAAATTGTCACTAACATTTCAACACACAATATATTTAAAAAGAGAATTGTTCGTGGTTTAATAATAAAGAGAATTGTTTGTGGTTTTTTTTTTGATGAATAGGTAGTTATCTATATTAATATAAAGATAAAGTTACATATTCACAAAAAAAGGTGGTGGTAAGAAGACACACCCCGAAAGTCACATGGGCAACGCTTAGAAAAACAAAAAAATTAACTAGTCACATGGGTCAAGACTAGAAGTCCATGATTGCAAAACATATAAAAAGGGCCATTAAGCAGCCAAAGCAGTGCCAGCAGAACCAGGAGAGTCTCTGTCATCCAAATTCTTCCCCATATATTAGTAGGGTCAGTGATGTCAGGAAGAGGACCCCAACCATCGTCATCATCTTTTTCCTTCTCTTTTATCTTTATCCTTGCGTCGGGATGAAATTGCAAGTGTCAGATGCGGAAAACATTTACTAGAGTTTGGCCAATTGGAGCTAGAAGTAGGAGTGTCATCAGAGGGCCACCCAGAACTGCCACCGTCGCTCCCCGAAGCACCGCCAAAGGGCCACCCCTAGCTAGCCCACGGTGAAGGAGAGTGGGTCCATAGAGGAGGGCGAGAATCCTGCCGAAGAGGAGGCTAAGAGTAGCGATGCACAAAACCACTCTGCTACCGGCCTCAAGAAGGTGACTGACCACAGGAAGAGGTGGGCGAAGCAAACACCTAAGCAACAGTACACGGGGCATTAGCCCAGTGGTTCAACAACACTTGCAAGTAAGTAACCTCAAATGCAACTTTGTTAGCTTGCAACTGAATATGTAAGAGCACATTAGAACAAATAATAGCTTTAACATATAAAGAAACATTAATATCCATTTGAGAATGAGCAAATATGCAGACATTTTTGTCTTTCCAGATATTGAAAAGGATTTCCACCCTAAAAGTGTGCCAAAGTTGGGTGAATATCTTAGCAGAATCATATGCTAGGAGAAAGGCTCCAGCCTAAAGGGCTGAAAGTGGTCATGAATCCAAATCCAAAAATTTTGAGCTTTGGGACAAAGCCATAAAAGATGCTTAAAATTTTTAGCTTTCCCACAAAAAGGGAAATGAGGGTCCTAGACTTCCAGGTGAATAAGCTGAGAACCCACATGCAAGCCTTGGAAAATAATACACCAAGCGAAGTGGGAAAGTTTCGGCTCAACACTTGTAGACCAAGTGGAAACAAACCTTTTACACCAGACATGAGGGGGAGATTAAAGAAGCCACCTTTGGTTCAAACTTTGAATCATAGGAAAGTCGGGTGAAAGCCACCTGTAACAAAGCCAAGGCTTGTAATTCCTAAAAGGGATGTCTGGATACCACTTGAACCAGTCCTTCCACTAGGGTTTTGTTCTATAAATTCCAACCTTATGAAGCATCTTTGTAGGAATAACATTTACTAGACCATCAAAGGTAGCATGGTCCTAGTTATGAAGCATGTACAAGACACAAAATTCTTCCCACTACATGATACACATTGTGGGTCTATGGAAAATCCATTGCAGGGTCTGGATACCCTTTTTGTGGAATATGAGAGCCTTAAGCCAAGACAATTTAGCCAACGACTAACCATTACTAGCAAAAAGGGGTGACCACCAAACATTTTGTTGGTTGAGTGAAAGCCCATCACGAAAACTAGAGCCAACCCAGTGAAGCCAGGGCTTAACTACCTTCCAGGCTCTCCAAATTCTTTTAGCCACAAAAGTCCCCACAATTTGGACTAGTTCCTCCATGACCAGAAGGGTCTAAAACCCAATCCCCTTCTAGGCGGGTCTATGCGTAGGAAAGCCAGACTGAATGCAATGTCTGAAAATAATTTTTGATGCTTCATTTCTAGTAAGGGCACAAATTATCCATTTGACACACAAGATAGTCCCTTTCCATTGAGTGAAGAGCAACAAAAGTCCTCTAGAGTCTCTAGGATTGCAACAAAATTCTCAAGAAACATGGTGAAACCCTTTGTGGGAATCAGTAGAGGCCCAAAGAAAATCTCAAATTAGTTTTTTAAGCTTTCCATAGGAAACTTTTGATGGGGTCCAAAAAGAGGAATAATAAACATGGGTAGCCACAAGCACCTTGGAGCAAACCTAGAATTTCCTTGCCAGAGAAAGGGGCTTAGTAATCTAGCAAGCAAGCTTTTGCTCGACCCTTAAAAGAACAGCTTACCATAAATAGTAGAGCTAGAAGCAAGAAAAAAAGTATTATGGCAATCCAGGGTTGCTTTAATATTCTCTTCTTCCTCTAGGAGAGTAAGGAAAGAGTCATCAACAAAATGGCCATTAAAAGTTGAGCTTGAGAGTTAGGAAATGAAATACCCTTGACACACTATTGGGAAATCGCATTGGCCAAGAGGTAGCCAAATCCTTCAGCTGCAAGCACATACAGAGAGGGGGCAAGCGAGCACCGTTGCTGAATGGAATGAAAGAGTCCAAAGGTAGAAGATTGATGACTATTGATGGTGATACAAGCAAAGGCATCCACAAAAAGAATACAAATAGCCTGAATGAAATTAGGCCCAAAACTCAAAGCTTGCAACATAGCAAGAATAAAAGACCATTCGGTGCGGTCATAGGCTTTGTAAAAATCAATTTTAATAAAAATGGCTTTCTAGTTTGAACATTGGGCCCATTCCATGCCTTCCCAAATAACAATATTATTATCCAAAATGAACCTAGATTTGATAACACTGTTTGCTCCGGACGCACAATTTGAGGAAAAAGATGGCAGATCTTCAGAGCCAAAGGCTTGGCAATAATTTTAGAGACACTGAGAAGCGTGATAGGCCTCTAGTTACAAATGTCCTCCGGATCCCCATATTTAGGTATGAATTTTATATTTCCTTTGTTTATTAAGTTACCTAGAGAATTAGCATGAAAAGCCTCTAAGTAAATATGATGCAAATCTTTCCCAACACAGTCCCAAAGGGCCTATAAAATTCACAAGGGAAACCATTGATCCCTAGGGATTTATCACCAGCCATGGAATGAGAAGCTTCCTTGAGATTGAATCAATTGTTAACAATTGATCACAAAAAAAATTCTAGGATGAGGAAAGTCTATTTGGCACAACAGTAAGGCAATCTTGAAGGGCTTGATGTCGCACAGGTGTGAGTTCCTATGTAGTGAAAAATTACTCATAATGACGCACAAAGTCTTGGAGAATGTTAGGGAGCTCAAAGAGCACCTGAATGCCATCTTTGATTATTTTAATGCCCAGGGATGAGTGTCTGGCATGCAACACCAAAAAAAACTCTTTGGAAGCATGATCACCAATTTTTAGCCAATGTAGCTGAGCTTTGATCTACGCACCTCTGATAGTATAATTGTCTGCAACTTGCTTTTTGTTTCTTACTTCCCCCACTCTGACTTACAATGATGGGGAAAAGGGGTTGGCTGCCAAAGCTTCATTAGCTGAGTGCAAGTTAGTGGTGGTAGCCTCATAAGATCGTCGACAAAAGATAACCAACTAGCGCCCATAAATACGTAGAAATCTAGTCATTCATGTGATAGCATCATTCCACCAAGTAATCCAACCTATATGATGAGATGGTTTGTAATCTAGATTCCACACTCTACGAATGTGAACTAGAGTAGTCTTGCGACAGAGTAGATACATGTTCAAAAAGAATTTATTTTTACATGTGCAAGACTGTCGTGTCTCCCATTTAATGCCAAAAGAAATGGGGAAGTGGTCAGACACAGTCACATCCACTAATTGCTTAATTGGCATAGAAGAGTTGTCAAAAGAGAAAATATTGAGCTGAGATCATGGCACGATCAAGGTGCTTAAATATTATGTTAGAATCAGCCCTAAAATTACACCAAGTGTGCCAGAGAGAATGAGAATGGCGATGAACAATATTGGGATCAAAAAGTCCCAATTTATTGCGCATGTAAAACCATGCCTCCCGTTCACCAGTTGCCCATCTAAATGGCAGGGTACCATCCTTTTCATATGCCATCCCAACCATATTGAAATCCCCACATAATAACCATATAACAACTGGCAATGAATCAACAATCCAAAACCAAAGCAAAGATTGCTCCACAACATCATTAGAAGCATAAACATTAATAATCCCAAAGGAATGATTATCAATGTTAAGAAGAATCCATACGAGCCGATGAGTAGGATCAGACTTGTGGTCATCCACACAAGCATGCCACCATTGCGACAAAAGGGTGACAACTTTGCCACACCCAACCTCATGTATAGTGCAAAACATTTTACTAGCTGACCAAATAGAACGACAAAATGAAGCAAGCAAAAATACATAAATTTTAACCTCTTGGCACCAAGCACTTCAATACCAGAATATATTTGTAAAGTATCCCTAAAAGAATACTTTCTAGAGAGGTCTTTCAAACCTCGAACGTTCCATGAGAGGAAATTCATGAATGAAACTCCTCCATATTATCGGAGTTTGGTTCCTCTTCATTCAGGGAAAATAAATGATTCTATAAAAACTCTAGTGGAACTGACCTAATTTGAATAGGAGAGGAAAATCTCTAATTTTCTTGCACATATTCACCCTCTTCATGTGGTGGAGACAGATTGTAAGACCGCCTTTGAACTCCTGACCCAAGAGGAGAAACACTCGGTTGAGCAATCATAACAATAGTATGCTGAGGCATTGCCTTTGTCCTAGGATGCACTAAAACATTAGCAGCTCCAACAGGAGCATTCATCCCCTTCTTTGAAAGGTTTGAAATGACCTTCGATGGTTCAGAGGCCTTAGAGGCCGACCTAGAACCCGTTGACTTATTTTTTATGGTTTGTAATCGTGGTCCATTTTTCATCAAGTTTGGCAACAAAAGGCTCCACCTGACGAGGCTTTTCAGTATCTCATAGTGGAGAAGGTGTACGAGGCACTGCTAAAGGGTAGTCTTTAATGTTGTGGTATGTCGACTAACACCTATAACATGTGTTAGGAAAATTAAAATAAGTGACTTTCTGGGTATGCCGAAGAGCTCCAATTTGAATATCAATGAATTTTTTCAAATCCTTGGAGAGGTCTATTTCCACATAGACCTATTTTTGGGGCTGGGCCTGGAAAAACCTATCGAGATCAACAAAAATGACCCTCCCAAGTGAGGATGCAATATGATTCAAAAAAGGCACATAAAGAAATGGAAAACCAAGGAATTCAATCTAGATTAAGACCCAGAACTTGGTGTCATTTTAGATAGCAAAATCCTGGGTCCATGCTTGGAAAACCAACAAGGATGAACTGACATACCAAGGACCATGGGATAAGATAGCCTAGACATGACTGACTTCCGCAAAGTGGAATAGAAAAAACCCTTGGTTAAATTTTGAACCATATCAAGGTGGACCCTATGAAGGACCCATGCCTTGCTAACCCATTCTTTAAGCACACTTTCAGGGGTAGTCCTCCCAATAAAATATCCCACAAGGGTGTGTTGCTCAAGCCATTGGCAAGCAAAATTAAAATTTGGTAAAGGAAAAATCACATCAGCTAAGGAGTCAAAATTCTTACCTCATGAAGGACTTTCAAAACAAATTTTTAGGGAAATTTGTTTAGAGGAGCCATAGAGAAACATTGTCGAACCGCTAACACTAGCATGAATTGCTAGGTTAGAGCCAGTTGAAGGCATATTAAAACACAAAAATTGCAGTAAATGAGACTGTACACACAAGAAAAGAGGGGTTTCCCGTGCAAAATGCGCAGTATGATGCAAGAGGGGCCAAGTGTGACTGTAGAAACCAAAAACCCCTAGCAAAGCCCATACCAATTAAGATTTTGATTTCACGTGTCTCTCAATTGTTTGTGGTTTAATGATAAAAGAAAAATATTTTTTAATTTCATTTTTATATATGAATAAGTTTTATTTATTAAATTAAATAGAGATTAATATATTATTTTTAAAAATGTGGATGGTAGAAGACACATCTTTAAAAGCTAAGTGGGATATAAATTCAAACTAAACGATGAGAAATTCTATGGGATCAAGTCCTAAAATTTAGAAAAAATAAAGCTGCAACAATAATAGAAAGGGGATCATAGTCATCTACTTTACCTCATATATCAATAGGGTTGGAACTATCAACAATCAATTCTCAACCAATGAGAGTGCCTTCTGTTAGAGAATAATTTATCTATTCACTATAGCTTAAGTGTACTTAGGTTGATGAGGTTAGACAACATCTTATCTAACTGAATGCACAATCTTTTAGGCCTCTAGAGGTTACCTAGTTGTTTGGTAAAGCTCATGTGTGCATACCTTTTGAGGTTGGAAGACTTTCCATCTCATCTGAGCAAAGGTCACTTTTGTAGTCATTCAACACTTGTCACTAAGGTTGATGACTTGGTCAAATAGGTTGTTGGTTTGCACATTTCAAGTGATCAAAAGGTTGACACCTATAGGACACTTGTCTATTTATTTGTGCCACACCATGGGGCACTTATCAATCCACATGATAGGTGGATTGCCTCTTCCTTGCCTATATATGTAAGGTCATATTGTACATTTTCACTCTAGGAAAATTCATCACCAACAATTCACCAAGGGGAAATTCACTGTCAACAATTCACTGTGGGTGGCTGATGCAAGAAGTTGGGTACACAAAAAACTCAAAAAGTGGAAATGTTTCTGCTGTTTTTCAAAAAATTTCACACTTGGACTAAAAATTTGAGGCACTTACACAATAAATCTTAAAAAAATTCAGTAATGAGCATTTTGAATCTAGTTTTCAAATATGTAAATTATTCAAATACCCAAATTATAGAAATTAAATTTTGATAGGGATCTATAAAAACCACTTTTTAAAAGTCCCCTTTTTTTACCATACCAAGCATGTGTACGGACACCAATTTTTGACCCAAATAAAAGTATTTTACTAATTCCTATTGGGAAAAGAGAGCTAACAACATGAAGATTGATGTGGAATTTTTTTTGTAATTTTTTGTTGAATATTTTTTTTTATTAAATTTTTATTGGCCTTAATTGTTGTTTTTAAAAATCAACATGTACGAACAATATAATTGGATCTAAACTAAACATTTTTTGAATTTTTTTGCATTTTGTAGAGAATTGTCTGATGTTTGATGCCATGTAATTTTTTTTACAAAAAACTTAACCAAATTTTTTTCTTAAAAAATAAAAAAAGCCTAATATTTCAAGTTTAAGGACTAGTTTTCTTAGAAATTAATTAAAAAATAGCAAAAATGATCTAATCTTAATAAAAATTATATATTTGGAAAGTAGATATTATGTTCTCTAATGGGTTTTAATTGTATAGATTGATTCAGAAAAAAAGTTCATCAGCCATATTGCCAAAGTTGGACATTCTTCTTCAATCTGCCTTAGTTTTTTAGTTGCAGGTCAAAGGCTAAGGATCATATTGCCAAGTCTTTCCCAAGCCTAAAACCAAGGGTACATGTGGGTTGGGAATTCAATTTTTAAATAACGTGTATGCGTTATTTAAATGAAATGCGTACATTTTTCATAATGCATACATGTTATCTAATTACTCATTGGGTAAAGGTAATGTGTGTGCATTATATAACATGTACGTGTTCCTAGAATAGAACACATATGTGTTTCATAATGCATACGTATTTTTGATATAGCGATTTTTTCCTAATTTGGTAAATACTGATAAAACACATTTTTTTTTGCAACATTCATTTTCTATAGTATGGACCTAAAGTGCCATTTTCTGCATTTTTTTATTGCAAATTTGTCTTGTGTAGGGCATATTCTATTCAAATTGTTTGAAGAGACAGTGCAGGTTGAATTTTCTGAAGTGGAATAAAGTACAAGAACTTTTTACAAGAAGATTTGGAAAAAGAGAATTTTTGGATGCATTCACGATGTTTTTTCTACTTCAGAGTTTAAAGAAAAAAGGATATTCATACTACATAGTTTTATTTGAATATTTGAAGGAGATAGCAATTTGAAAATAGGTTGTACTTGAATCATTTTTTTGTCATCAAAGAGGGTTTGGTAACCATAGGTGATAAGCAAAGACAAAGAAAAAGATGTAGAAAGTTAATGACATTGGAAGAAATTCAAGCAAATAGAGATATGGAGGCAACAAGACAAAGGGATAGAAGAGAAAGGATTCATCAAATGAAAAATTTGCAAGCATCTAGTTCCAATAATGTTGAAGAGGAAGCCATGAATGATGAAATGAATGTAGATGATGCAAATGTGGAGATGGTGAGTATGGAAGAAAATGCAATTATGGAGACAAACCCAGTTATGCCTTCAACTTCAACTTTGAATGATGTGGAAATAGTACCTATGCAAACAACTTCAGGTATGTCTTCAAATCCACCTCCCAATGATATGGAAAATGGACCTATTCATACAATCCATCTAGGTATGTTTTCAAACCCAAGTTTTGATAATATTGATATTGCTTGTTTAGATGAAGCTAGATGCACCATTGATGATATCAATAATTCTAGGGTTGAAATAATGCAAAAAAAATAAAATGATGAAATTATATCTTATGAGAATACAAATGAGAATTAAATCCCTCACACTGATGAAAATGTGAATGAAATCCCTTTTACATTTGAAAATGAAAATGAAACCCCTTGTATGGATGAACCTGAAAATGTTTTGTTTACTTGATTGAAAGAGATGTGCTAGATAAACTCTGTGGTAAAGTTTCTTGGAGACAAATTAGAACTTATGGAAATAGAATATATAAAATGTTTTTTTATAGAAAGAAATGGGTATGTGTAGGATCATGATGGGCCAAAAAGTGCCAATATGATGGGTTTTTGTAGGGCATATGGCTGATAACTTTATTTTTACCAAAAATTGATGAAATGAAAGGGTTTTTAAAGGAGATTCTCAGATTTCCACCAATATAAATTATGCTTTACTTTGAATTTAATAACTAATTATTATTTATTTTCTATTTGAATTACAACTAAAGTCTTGATTGATAGGCTAATTGAAAAACATCTATAACTTTCAAATGGTATGACATTTTTTGAATCTGAAACATGCATCACATTCTATGCTTTGCATACTATAGGATTAAAGAAAAAGAAATGAATTTCATGAAATTTTGACCAAGTTAAGGTGGTTAGACATACGAGTTTTTAAGTTTTTAAAAGTTGTAATAAAAAAACATAATTAATTATTTACTTGGAAAAAAAATACAAAAAAATATTCATCACATTGGGACATGAGTCCTCTACTTATATCTAAAATCTTATAAAAAAGTATTATCATTTTATTGTGGTTAGGGTGGTCAGACAGACACCTACTTCTATTTTCCTTGGTAAAAGTACTACTACATTGAAATTTTAGAATTTTTACAAATAGATTTAAAAATAAAAAATAAACCTAGTAGTTTAGAAACTACATTTAATTTGCTACAAATTCTATTCTTACATATTTTTGAAATAATATAGATAGCTTATTCAAATATTTGTCAAGGTGCCTAACTTTGATTTTTTTGACTTTTTTGCCACTTAAGGGCCTATTTTTTCTATGATGATCCTGCACATACCTAAATTAGGATTCCAATGTCAACTCATGGTGCAATTGATGATAATGTCAAAAATGAGAATAGTGATAAAAAAATTAGGTGTTTTTGTAAAACCAAAAAAGAAAGATGATTCAGTAGAACAAGTCATATCTAGTGTTGCTAATGCTATTGATTTTATAGGTAAGAAAAGTTGATCAAAAGATAAGAATGTGGCTCGTCCTGCAATAACAACTGCTCTAGTTGATAAATCAGCTTCAAATAAAATAATGTTAAGTAATATTAGTAAATGTATACAAGTAAATCCTAGAAATTTGATAAGAGCCGCTAAAAGAAGAGAGTATTGAAAATGATCCAAATAATCAATGTTGGAGTTTTAGTGGTAGACTCCCAAGATCATACATGAAATTAACTAATGAAATTAAATCTTTAATCAAAAAAAATTGGCATGATAATACAAGAGTATCACC